>JASEVX010000755.1:0-51360 GCA_031761405.1 Serripes groenlandicus
GATTAGTTGTGTTTTATAACCTGTATTATCTAGAAATGAATAAACATCAGTTTTCAAAACTGAAGTGTGTTTTATCTAGTTCTTCAAAACTTTCTCAATGAAGACAAGACTGTTGTTCAAAGGAGTTTGTCAGGAGCCACTATAGCTCAGGTGGTAACGAGAGCTATATATCAAAGGTCTTGAGTTTGAACCCTAGCAAGCCAATAACTACGGGTGACAACATAAACTGTCTTTGGACAAAATCGTGGCAAGCCAACAAGTACGGGGTCAATATAAACTGTCCTTGGACAATGTCGTGGCAAGCCAATAACTATGGGTGAAAATATAAGCTCTCCTGGGACAATGTCTTGACCAGCCATTAACAGCAGGATAACTATGGGTGAAAATATAAGCTCTCCTGGGACAATGTCTTGGCCAGCCATTAACAGCAGGTGACAACATAAGCTGTCCTGGGACAATGTCCCTACAATCCAATAACTGCGGGTGTCAACATAAGCTGTCCTGAGACAATGTTATGGCAAGCCATTAACTGTAAGTTACTAATGGTTTTGAAAACAAGAGGGCCATGATGGCCCTGGATCGCTCACATGAGTTTCTTTTTCACTTAAGCCATATGAGCCCAGTCCCCTGGGTGCCATAGTTTTCGACCATTCAACATGGAATCTGATAGTGGGTCACCTAAGGAACATTTCTACAAAATTATTTGAAAATCGGCCTGACACTTTCAGAGGAGAAGATTTTTCACTATAGCCATATAAGGCAAAATAGCCCCGCCCCCTGGCAGCCATGTTTTTCGACCAATCAACATGGCTTGAAGGAATCTGATAAGAGGGTCACTTAAGGAACATTTCTACAACATTATTTGAAAATCTTTCAAGCAGTTTGGGAGAAGAAGAATTTTGATTTCTTTTTTGTTTCGTTGCTATGGAAACCAGAATTCTGCATTGATCTAACAAATTTGAAGGAATTCTGGTGAGGTTATTGGGAGGATGCTTTCTGTGAAGTTTCATCCGAATTGACCCACTGGTTACTGAGGAAAAGAAATTGACGGACGGCGGACGACGCACGACGGACAAAAGGTGATCAAAATAACTCACCTTGAGCACGTTGTGCTTGGGTGTGCTAAAGAAAGTGGTGTGGTATGAAAAACTTAACCAACATTTTAAGGCGAAAAATGGCCATCATTTTTACAAAAACATTGACAGAGTTATGAACTCTTGTCTGTTGCTGGAGGTTAATGATGGTGAAAAAGGGTTGTAAGTTTCAAAGCAATATCTGTAATGGTTTTGAAAAAAAGTAAATTGGTACAAAAAACATAACCAAAAGTCTATGTCGAAAAACTGCCATAATTCTTACAAAATCTTTACAGATTGATGTACTCTTGTCTGTTGATGGAGTTAATGATGGTGAACAAATGTTGTAAGTTTCGAAGCCATATCTGTAATGGTTTTGAAAATAAGTAAATTGTACAAAAAACTTAACCAAAATTCTAAAAGTCTTGACAGAGTTATGTACTCTTGTCTGTTGATAGCAGTATTGATGGTGAATAAGTGGTGTAAGTTTCAAAGCAATATCTGTCATGGTTTTGGTAAAAAAGTAAATTGGTACACAAAACTTAACCCAAATTCTAAGTAAAAAAAGGGCCATAATTCTTACAAAAACCTTGACAGAGTTATGTACTCTTGTCTGTTGATGGAGGTAATGATGGTGAATAAGTGTTGTAAGTTTCAAAGCAATATCTGTAATGGTTTTGACAAAAAGGGGAATTGGTACAAAAACCTTAACCAAGGTGTGACACTAACGCCGACGCCAACGCCGGGGCGAGTAGTATAGCTAGCATTTTCTTCGAAAAGTCGAGCTAATAAGCTGTCCTGGGACAATATCGTGGCAAGCCAATAACTGTGGGTGACAATATAAGCTGTCCTTGGACAATATGATGGCAAGCCAATATCAATGTCCCAGCAAGCCAATAAAACAGGGTAAAAACATAAGATATGTCATTTCCCGACAAGCCAATAATGACATATGCCAAAATAAGCTCTCCTGGGACAATATCCCATTAAGCCAATAGTGAAAGGTGACAACATAACCTCTCTCAGAACAATACCTGGTTTGTAAAATGTTACCTTAATTTCAAATTATAATATATAAAATATCAGAAAAACTAGTATAACAAGGAATCGGTGGAACCGAATGATGCTCCCCATAAGGGCTTTGTCAAGTGATAATAGGCGTTGTCTGATAGAACTACCTTTAACTAGTGATCATACCTATTTACATAATACAGACTTCAATAAAAGAAAATAATCCGTAGTCAGGCGCCTTATCCATTGAGTGCTGACGGCCTGGGGGCTGCTGGAATGTTGGATTTTTCGACGCACGGGCCCTACGGCCCCCGTTTAATTTAGCCACTGTATATTTCACGTGACTTCTTTCGTGGGGTGGGGGAAAGTCTAGCACGGGCCCTATTTGCCCTCGCTAATTCCGCCACTACTTTGGCCACGCTTTTTCTTTGTTTACCATTAATTCTTCGAGTCACAGGCCCTGATGTTCCAACAACATTAAAATGATACTTATGGGGGAGATCCTAACCTTTTAAATGCAGTTTTGTTGAATCCATGATGAACTATTTTTCTCGCGCAGTTTCTCATGCGTTGTTTGGTGCCAACAGCAATTGACAGGCTGCCAACTCCGAAAAAAATGGTATTACTACTATGAACTGGGGCTAAAGACCCTGGCCAAAAACAAGGGAGTTAATTTTTATTATTTATTATAGAGTTATGGTTCTTGTGTAATGCAGTTCCTCTCTTTCATATCTATCTACATTTAAAGTTTCATTGAAATATGTTTCTTGTGTAATGCACTTTATTTCATTAATATCTGTATACATTTCAAGTTTAACCGAAATATCTTTAGTACGTTTTGAGTTATGGTCAATGCAAATAAAGTGTGACGGATAATTTTCCGGACGGACAGCCAGACA
Source organism: Serripes groenlandicus (assembly GCA_031761405.1). Lineage (NCBI taxonomy): Eukaryota > Metazoa > Mollusca > Bivalvia > Cardiida > Cardiidae > Serripes > Serripes groenlandicus. The sequence continues at coordinate 2,984 of JASEVX010000755.1, forward strand.
GACAGGAAGAGACACAGAGAGACACAAAGAGAGATAAAGAGACCGAGAGACAGAGAAATAGAGAAATAGAGGGAGACAGACATACATACAGACAGAGACAGAAGAGAGAGAGAGAGAGAGAGAGAGAGAGAGAGAGAGAGAGAGAGAGAGAGAGAGAGAGAGAGAGAGAGAGAGAGAGAGACACACACACAGAGAGAGAGACACACAGAGAGAGAGAGAGAGAGACAGAGACAGAGAGAGAGAGACAGAGAGACAGAGAGAGAGACATAGAGAGAGAGACAGACAGACAGAGAGACAGAGAGACAGAGAGACAGAGAGAGAGACAGAGAGAGAGAGAGAGAGAGAGAGAGAGAGAGAGAACACTGTGTTGTACATTTTCCAAATAATAAAACAAGAAACAAATTTAATGTAGGTTTCATCTTAGAGTGTATTTAGCAATTACTCGAGCAAGCCTCAAAAAAGAGGCTGACATCTAGGACTATCTCAACCTGAGAACTGCTTTCTGTTTACCTGTTGTCCTCTTTAAGTGACTCTTGAACTATTTGGAAAAATCGGAAGAATGGTTTTGGTTCCATTGATTTGAACACAGTATGGAGACGTTACTCATTTTGAGCGTATGGTTTAAAACCAGGGATTTGAACACAGTATGGAGAAGTTACTCATTTTGAGCGTATGGTTTAAAACCAGGGATAATCTTCCGTATGAATCAGGGTAAGGATTGACAAACAATAAAACGATTCACTGAAATGTCAGTCTCATCAATTTCGATACTTTGATTGGTTTGTCTGGTCTTTTGTCTTTTGACAATTCAATAATCTGTTAATTTATTGCATACTTTAACCTAAGTAAAATAAATCGCCAGCACTTTTTCAGCAAAATGGTTCTACAACATTATTTTCGGTCCAAGATTGCCTTCGGGTATATAGTATAGTTATCGGACTGGCGTTACGAACATCTGACACTCGGAGATTGATTAAATTGCATACGTGTTAACTGGTTGATAAGTTTAAAGCCCAATCAATCAATCAATTGCACATTGCCGAAGGTACATCGAAACATCAAATATAGGACAAAAGATGGTAGGCTTTTTACCTTAAATTTCTGCAGTGTAATTGGTCAAGAGATACGAAAAGCCGACATTAAATGATAATATCGATCAAATCAGATATATTTAAAGTAGGTGATTAGTATTTTTCAATTCAGAAACGTTAATCGAAAATCTACTGTATATATTTGGTTTGACCCCAGATAACGCTAAGTTTAAAGAACTCTACCCGTATTTTATATATATTTTTAAAATGCTTCGATGTTACCACGAAATTTGTGCAAGTGAATAATTAATTGATTGATTGTTTTTTGGGTGACCCTCTACCAAGCCCGATTCGAAAATAAATTGGCAAAACTCTTTTTTCTTTACAAAGTTTGTTCAAATTATTCCGATGCGTTGGAAGACATAGCTGCCAAGGGCAGGCCTCGCTTTCCTTATATTCATTCATATATACTGGTTTTATAGCAAATACAAACAGATTAACATAACTAAGAGATTACAGATTTACAGAAGAGAATAACATAAACAGTTAACCAACAAAGTTGACATTTTTAACCACTTTACCGCACGAAGATGCATGATTTGCAAGTCCCTCGCGAAAAGTGCAGGCCAAGATCAATCTTCCTATTTGTAGTCTGATCCTGTTCTGCACTTTTCACTTATGATTTCATACATGTACAAAGACTACGCAATCGCGTGAGAATATAGCTATTACTAATTCACCTGTCTTTTTTGTTTGTCATTTATGGCTGCCGATAAAGTGTATTCAATTTGGTTTATGTTCAACTCTGTCTATCGAATCAATTGCTTTTGTTTCTCGTTAATAAACGCTTTCCCCATACAGACGGCATTTGACGCCTCTACAGCAGTCGGCTTTGGAAAATATCGTGACAAAAGCAGAAATGGAATGTATCAGAACCGTTTGAGAGTCCAATCGGGTAACGACAGGGCTGTAAGTGTAGTCCAATTGTGTTCGTACTTTTTAATAACGAGCTGTATGACCTGTTAAAAAGATATATTTGAAATAATTATGCTCATGTTTTCGGATCACATAGCCTTAGCATCCATTGTAGGGCTACAGAGACAACTAAATATTTAACATCAATTTCGCAAAAAATCTAAACTTGTGTTTAATACTTCCAAAACAAAGGTCCTTGTTCTTAAAAGGGGCGGTTGTCTGTCAAGGAAAGAAAAATAGTCCTCAGCAAATACCGCCTTAGAAAGAGAAAACGAATTTAATTATGTAGATTTGTACTTCAACAACAGATTGTCTCTGCTGTATACAATGTCTGTTCTGTTAGCTGTAAAGGCTAGAAAAGCTTTAATCGAAATAATTAGATATAATCACGATATACCATGTTTAACATATAACTCATTTTTTAAACTGTTTGACCAAAAGGTAGCTACTGTCATATTATATGGAGCAGGGTTATGGGGGTCTGAGACATTCACAGGGTATGGAATATATACATGTCTTTGCGTGTAAATCCTTTCTAAATGTTAATAAAACATCATGTAAGGATGCGGGTCAGGCGACTTGGGTAGATTTCCTATGTATATCTACTCCACCAAACGTTGCATTAGGTACTAGATACGTTTGTTATCTTTGCCAAGATCTAGATATGCTAGAGTATGCTTTGACATGATGGTACATTATGATACTTTAGCGTATACACATTGTGTAAGCGAAGTAAGAAAGTGCTTATTTGTCAATGATTTGGGACATATCTGGGAAGCGCAACATGTATACAACACAAATTTATTTTTAAATAAGTTTATTCAAAGGTTGAAAGGCTAATATATTCAGAACTGGAGGTCTAGAGGCGAAAGTAACAGCAAGCTATGTAATAATGTAATATTTAAGATGCATTATAATACTAAGAAATACATTCATGCTATTGACGTGGATAGATTTAGAAAAAGTATTGCTTACTTCAGATGCACATCAAATACCCTCATGGTATAGAAAAGGGTAGGCATTATGGTATTCCTAAAGAGTATCGTAGCTGTGAAAATAGTATAGAGGATGAGAACCATTTCGTTTTAGTATTCCCATTGTACAGCGAATTACGAAAGTCGTATATACCACAAAAGTACTTTAACCAAGCTTTAACTGACGATTTCTATCGATTAATGTAAACTGATGATGCTCGTGAGTTACGACAATTGGCCATGTTTATATTCCATGCATTTGAAGAAAGACAAGTCTTTCAAAGGTAGATAATATGAATATTGATGACATTTTTTGTTCTGAGTTTATCCGAAAAGCAGTATTTTCACTGGTGACATTTCTGGTGTTATATGTATATAAGCCGGTGGCCTTAATGTACTGTAAATAAAACTGTAAACTGTACAGAACAGACACCGTAAAAAACATTTACGAGATAATTTATAGATTCTAGCACTAACCCTTTTTAGGCAGATCTATAATAACAGAAAAATAGGAAATTATAAACAATCTAATTGCTTAACTTCTTTTTCTTTTGGAGAAAGATTTTATGTGAAGCCATCTTTATACAATATGTTCAGTGTATATTAGCCGCGCAAGACGAAGTGAGTGTTTACTAATTTGCATCACATGAATATATATGATATGGAAATTATTAACACTTTAAATCTTATTCTATGCAAGAAGTTAAAGCGAAGCCTTTTCAAATTGTAGGCAGATAGTAAACGATCATGTTTAGCTGTGTCGATGCATATACTCAACAGTCTTTATAGGTGCTGAACTCCAGGTTATGGAAATTATTAACACTTTTCAAATTGTAGGCAGATAGTGAACGATCATGTTTAGCTGTGTCGATGCATATACTCAACAGTCTTTATAGGTGCTGAACTCCAGGTTATGGAAATTATTAACACTTTTCAAATTGTAGGCAGATAGTGAACGATCATGTTTAGCTGTGTCGATGCATATACTCAACAGTCTTTATAGGTGCTGAACTCCAGTTTATGGAAATTATTAACACTTTTCAAATTGTAGGCAGATAGTGAACGATCATGTTTAGCTGTGTCGATGCATATACTCAACAGTCTTTATAGGTGCTGAACTCCAGGTTATGGAAATTATTAACACTTTTCAAATTGTAGGCAGATAGTGAACGATCATGTTTAGCTGTGTCGATGCATATACTCAACAGTCTTTATAGGTGCTGAACTCCAGGTTATGGAAATTATTAACACTTTTCAAATTGTAGGCAGATAGTGAACGATCATGTTTAGCTGTGTCGATGCATATACTCAACAGTCTTTATAGGTGCTGAACTCCAGGTTATGGAAATTATTAACACTTTTCAAATTGTAGGCAGATAGTGAACGATCATGTTTAGCTGTGTCGATGCATATACTCAACAGTCTTTATAGGTGCCGAACTCCAGGTGGAGATTAACATTTTGAAATGTTGAAACATCTGCAAATATTGCTAATAGTGACACGTTCACAACAAATTAAGTAATAAATAGTTTAAAACTGTTTTGGTAGTACATGTCGAAAAACAGTCAATTGAAATTCATGAAAATGTACAAGATATGGTTTACTGGGTACGTCTACCTAGTAAAAATGAAGCATAAACAATCAATATTTAGATGTTTATTGTACTGGAAAGTGAAATTATTACTCTAATGTTATCCCAGAATTATGATTCTACTATTTCAAGACAACTTTTGTAAAGTTTTACAACTTTGACAATTCTATCAATAATCTGGAGTTCAGCACCTTTAATGTGTGGAAGTTCTATAAAATCTATTTTCGCGACTCTTCCATGAAGCATACAACATATGAGCCGTCCCGCAGGCTTACCCGGATAGACACCTTTCGCCTCCTGTAGATTTTCTGTTTCAGGAATCATTAGTCTATACCTCTACCTCCTGAGACGGAATGTGTCGGCCCAGATCAGTCTGCGCGGACTGCACAGACTGATATGGGTCGATACATTACACAGAGGCCATAATCTTGGTTTTCTCGCGGGACGGCTCATATTGTCCTAATGATTACACAAAATAATATTATATATTGTATTACCTTATACAACACACATGTATCTCTCCATACAAAACATATCTATAAATGAAGTAAAGCAAATCAAATTAACACAGTTACATCAATACATACACATTTAGTAAGAATGTTATTGTTGTTATACCATATACTACATAGAGGATGAACAATTTCGTATATATAGCTGAGATTATATTCATTGTGAAGATGTATAGACTGATGGTTATATATTACTATTTCTAGGTGTTTTGCTAAAGATTTATAATTAGCTAGTTTATTCATTGTATTCTTTGTAGTTTATGAACGAAGTTTAGTGAATTTAAACATATTTACACGGGTGATATTATACTTGTTGATACATTTCACACGGATGTTAGAATAGAAACTACATTTGCAAATAAAATGGGATTCGTCTTCAATGTCTCCAGTTTCACACAAAATACACACTCTCTCACACCTTTCTTTCCCTTATTGCCCATAACGTAATGTTTCAATAATGAAATTGTAAGAAGAATCACGAATATTTGCAATTTGTTTTCTTATATCAAACGAACTTATTTGAGAACGATACCGAACATAACCAAAATCTATTTTGATGTGAATATATAAAGAATTTAATATATACAATGTAATTGTTTTCTAAATCAGACTGCCATTTTTGAAGAAATATGTCTTTCCTTGAATAGTGGTAAAAAGTATTCCCGAATTGTCAAAGATATATGCAAAACCATATTCGCTTAACTTTAGCTTGAGAATATATATCCAATTTTTACATAGAGGATATTACATGAGTGGTCATTCAATACGGAATTTATTAAACGAGTTTTCTGAAATTGATAAGAACGAGCCTTGGCGAGTTTTTATCACTTTTAGAAAAAGAGTTTAATAAATGTCGTATTGAATGACCACGAATGTAATGTTCTTTTTATATCATAAATACTAATTTAATAATTTACAGCGCTATATCCATATTTACAACGCTAAACGTTACGTTATGACGTCACGTTACGTAGCATTGTTATTACACTAGTTGAATACCCAATTTATCACATAAATACCCACTCTCTTACACTATCGGTTTATTACATTTACATGTATGGTGAGTGTAAGGAACGACAACTCTGCGAAGGAGATTGATAAATACCCTTATTTTCAAGTTGAGAACAAATCACGGAACAACGATATCCAACATGTGTGATAACAAAAACACGTCATACACGCGACTACTGATGACGTCATTTTGACCTTTATCTTTATTATGTTTATTGTTAAGTTGTTAAATTTTACACATTGAAAAATGCAATAATACGTTATTTTGAATAAATAACGAGTCTTAATTGTTTAAAACATTGTTGTTGTTTTTCTTATTATTCAAAAATTATGAGGACTACTTTTTTATGCGGTGAATCACAAGTTCTTATGAAGAATATGTTATTCGGTCTTTGTTTTGATGTTGTCAATATTTTTCATTAAAACACACTGTTTAGGTGATAAAAAGAATCCATCACTCGTTTTTCTTTGGAGAAGATTTCTTAAATTCGTCTCGAAAAAGAGAGTTATTAACCTCGCCAAGAGGCTCGGTTAATAACCGTCTTTTTCTAGACTCATTTAAGAAATCTTGATCTCCAAAGAAAACTCATGATGGATCCTATATTTATTCAATGGCTTTATTACACTCCCGGCGACGTCATTTATGATATACAACGCTTGAAAGACTCATTACATCAAGGGGCCACTCATGTGAAAACTCATCATAAGTCGACGGGCAGAAGCCCGCGATTTATATTTTTAATAGCTTTTCGGAAATGACATGGGAGGAGGAATTATTATTAGACAAAACAAATTTAAATGTCTTGAACATATTACAATTGCGTTTGTTTAAAAACACCAAGTTATGACACATCTAAAATGAAATAAATATTCCGATGCTTTAAGTTTTTGCAGTTTCTTTATTTTGACTCGCATCTATGTTATTTTGTTTTATTTACGAAGACAAAACAGTCCCAAGTAGACTTGGAGCAGACTGTTATGTGTCAATATCGAGATAAAAATCACTTCGAAACCTCTTTTTAATAGCAATTTTAACTTACTGAATGTTAATTTCTTGTTCAAAGAGATGTCTTAATTTGTGAAGAATGCATTTAATAATGTTTATCCATGACATGATGTAAATCTAAAATATGAACTGTTTCTAAGCTAAAACTGTTGATCACGTGACAAGCGAATCTCCTTTGCAGAGAACCGTTCTTTACACAGGTCCGTGAAGTAAGGTTGACGAGTGACGAATTGACGAGTGACGAACTGTGACATTTGTTTAGGTCTGTGAAGTTAGGTTGACGAGTGACGAATTGACGAGTGACGAACTGTGACATTTTTTCTAAAAACTTTATATTTTTATTTAAGATAAGGTATCTGGACGCATTAAATGCAAATTAGGCCCTATTTCATGTTTCATGGCTATCAGTCAATCAGAAGAGCTTCGTCAATACGTCAATTTAGTTGACGAAATTGACGAATTTTTATTTTTTCAAAAAAATTAATTTCTTTCCTTTATATAAGTATTTGGACGTATTGAATGCAAATTAGACGCTATTTCATGTTTCATGGCTATCAGTCAATCAGAAGAGCTTCTTCAAGTTCGTCAATTCGTTAACTTGTCAATAAAGTTGACAAAATTGACGAAAAAAATATTTTTCTAAAAACTTTATTTCTTTCCTTTAGATAATGTATCTGGACGTATTTAATGCAAATTATGCCCTATTTCATGTTTCATGGCCATCAGTCATTCAGAAGAGCTTCGTCAATTGACGAACAAAATATTTTTCTAAAAACTTTATTTCTTTCGTTTAGACCAGTATCTGGACGTATTAAATGCAAATGAGGCCCTATTTCAAATATCATGGCGATCAGTCATTCAACAGAGCTTTGTCAAGTTCGTCAATTCGTCAACTCGTCAATTTAGTTGACGAAATTGACGAACAAAAATAATAATCTAAAACTTTATTTCTTTCCTTTAGATAAGTATCTGGACGTATTGAATGCAAATTAGGCACTATTTCATGTTTCATGGTGATCAGTCAATCAGAAGAGCTTCTTCAAGTTCGTCAATTCGTCAACTTTATTGACGAAATTGACGAAAAAATAATTTTTCTGAAAATCTTTATTTCTGTCATTTAAATAATGTATCTGAACGTATTGAATGCAAATTATTTCAAATATAATTTCGTCTACACTGTACGGATGTGAGCTATGGCATTCTATGTCTTCTTTAGATATCCAGAACGTTGCGAACTTTGGTAATTATGTGGCCAAAAATCACAGCAATTGCACTGTAGAACACGTACATATATGGTATTTAGTCTGCTAGGTCGGTACAACATACAATGTGGAATTGACAAACGCAAAACAACTTTCCTTCAAAAACTGTGTAAAATGCCTACGAATTGTCTAACTAACCAGATTTTCACTTATCGTGTAAATTGGTTTAAAACAATTCAATGTACCCGACAAAATGTTTTATTTCCAATACTTTTAATTTATTGCAAAAATATGGTTTAACTGCATACATTGTATGCGCACTCGTATCTAACTACTGGCACATTCCCTGAGAAAAGGGAAAGGTTTTAGCGTCGTTAAACGGATGTTTGAATGCGAGCGTCAGGAAAGAATGAACCTCCACCATGGCTACGACCGTTTTGTGTCTGTTCACAAAAACAGCCTTCCATTTTTTGATATTTGCCAAAACGCGCAGAACTATGCATCATGCATAAAGTGCTATACAATTATTAGTTATTAAACACTTAAGGGAAACTGTCAGTCAGTGTGTGTAAGTCCAAAATATTAAAACAAATATCCAGGGACACTTAATATCCGAATTTGCTCATTTCTCAATTGAACGGAATTTATATTTTTGAAAACATCAGTTTTTACTGTACTAATGATAGCTATAAACGTTGTTAAACTTCAGGGCTTCACTCAACAGCATGAGTGTATATGTGATAAGTTCATGCGTTGACGCGCACCAGAATACATTTTCTAAATACAGAAAGCCATCAACTCGAACCTGTGTACATATTCAACTGAAGAAGAGTGTGCTGTGATGTTTGTCAACGTTTATTTTGGTGCGTTTTATACGTTTACAAACATCAAGGCTCATTTACATATAAAATATGCATTTGGGGACCGTCCACCAGTACGTGTGTACATTAGGTAATTGCATGCGTTGACGCGCCACAGAATACACTTCCCCAATGCAGAAAGCTATTAGCAAGAACCTGTGTATGAAGAGATTCAACCGGAGAAGAATATGCTGTGATGTTTGTCAACGTATATTTCGTTGTGTTTTATTTCTTGAAAAATTATTTCTTTCGTCAATTTCGTCAACTTTATTGACAAGTTGACGAATTGACGAACTTGAAGAAGCTCTCCTGATTGACTAATCGCAATGAAACATGAAAAATAGGGCCTAATTAACATTCAATACGTCCAGATACTTATCTAAAGGAAAGAAATAAAGTTTGTAGAAAAATATTTTTTTCGTCAATTTCGTCAACTAAATTGACGTGTTGACGAATTGACGAACTTGACAAAACTCTTCTGAATGACTGATGGCCATGAAATTTGATATAGGGCATAATTTGCATTCAATACGTCCAGATACTTATCTAAAGGAAAGAAATAAAGTTTTAAGAAAAATAATTTTTTCGTCAATTTCGTCAACTTTATTGACAAGTTGACGAATTGACGAACTTGAAGAAGCTCTCCTGATTGACTGATCGCCATGAAACATGAAATGGGGCCTAATTAGCATTCAATACGTCCAGATACTTATCTAAAGGAAAGAAATAAAGTTTTTAGAAAAATAATTATTTCGTCAATTTCGTCAACTAAATTGACGTGTTGACGAATTGACGAACTTGACAAAGCTCTGCTGAATGACTGATCGCCATGAAATTTGATATAGGGCCTAATTTGCAGTCAATACGTCCAGATACTTATCTAAAGGAAAGAAATAAAGTTTTTAGAAAATTTTTTTTTTTGTCAATTTCGTCAACTTTATTAGCAAGTTGACGAATTGAACAACTTGAAGAAGCTCTTCTGATTGACTGATCGCCATGAAACATAAAATAGGGCCTAATTTGCATTCAATACGTCCAGATGCTTATCTAAAGGAAAGAAATAAAGTTTTTAGAAAAATATTTTTATCTTTAGGTCCGTGAAATTAGGTTGGCGAGTGACGAATTGACGAGTGACGAACTGTGACATTTTTTTTAGGTCCGTGAAGTTAGGTTGACGAGTGACGAATTGACGAGTGACAAACTGTGACATTTTTTCTAAAAACTTTCTTTCTTTCTTTAAGATAATGTATCTGGACGTATTAAATGCAAATTAGGCCCTATTTCATGTTTCATGGCGATCAGTCAATCAGAAGAGCTTCGTTAAGTTCGTCAATTCGTCAACTTGTCAATAAAGTTGACGGAATAGACGAAAAAAATATTTTTCTAAAAACTTGATTTTTTTCCTTTAGATAAGTATCTAAATTTTTGTTGACGAATTGACGAAAAGAAAAAAAATCTAAAATATCATTTGTCTTTTAGATGATGTATATGGACGTGTTGAATGCAAATTAGGGCCTATTTCAAATTGCATGCAGTCATCAGTCATTCAGAAGTGCTTCGTCAATTTCTTCAATTTGTCAATTTTGTTGACGAGTTGACGAAAACAATATGATTGTGTTTTCTGGGTCCTATGATTAAAACTAACTCTTCTGATGATAAAACTGGAGAGACAATCCCTTGTTTATTATATTTTGGAATGCTCCTTTCTTTATATTGTTAGTACAATATAAATAAGACCAGTTATCAGAATAGCCTTATACCTCAGCGAGCTTAATCCATGCCGCAACATCCCTTTGTAACTTTGCTTGCTGATTGTATTGCAACCAAATTACTCTTAAGTAGTGGTAACAAGTTGAAATTTATATTTGTTCAAATGGAGGGGTTCTCCTTTTCAAACTTCACGGTTTTGTATATCTTGGTAACAACAAAAGGACGGGCCTTTATGTTCTCTTTACTAGCAGTAAACAACATTTGATATGTCAACCTTATTACAAAGGGTTCACTAATGAAAACAATACCAATTTCGTCTACACTGTACGGATGTGAGCTATTGCATTCTATGTCTTCTTTAGATATCCAGAACGTTGCAAACTTTGGTAATTATGTGACAAACAATCACATCATTTGAACTGTAGAACACGTACAGATAAGGTATTTAGTCAATTGACAAACGCAAAACAAATTTCCTTCAAAGACTGTGTAAAATGCCTGCGAATTGTCTCACTAACCAGATTTTTACTAATCGTCTAAATTGGTTTAAAACAATTCAATGTACTAGACAAAAATGTTTTATTTCCGATACTTTCAATGTATCTAACTACTGGCACATTCCCTGAGAAAAAAGTTCTTAGAAAAGGAAAGTTTTTAGGGTCGTTGAACGGAAGTTTGACTGCGAGCGTCAGGAAAGAATGAACCTCCACCATGGCTTCGACCGTTTTGTGTCTGTTCACAAAAATAGCCTGCCATTTCTTGATATTTGCCAAAACGCGCAGAACTATGCATCATGCATAACGTACTATACAATTATTAGTTATTAGCAAACACTTAAGAGAAGCTGTGTCACACCCTAAAGAGCTCCTTTCGAATATAGCTCCCCGGGTAGCTATATTCGGTAACAGTTACGTATACAGCTCTCCGGATAGCTCTATTCGCCGAATATAGCTCTAGTACTAAATGAGGAGCTGTATTCGGGGTACTTGTTCCTATTTTTCGGATAGAGCTCCCCTTCAAATCTAGCTCCCCAGGTAGCTATATTCGGTAACAGTTACGTATACAGCTCTCCGGATAGCTCTATTCGCCGAATATAGCTCTCGTACTAAATGAGGAGCTGTATTCGGGGTACTTGTTGCTTTTTTTCGGATAGAGCTCCCCAGTTATCTGATGAAAGATACAATTCATTTAAATTCATTATATATATATACAAACACGCGACGAGGAGATGCATTAGCCATGTAGTAATGAGATTTGGCTGACTGGCTGGCTGGCTGTTTGGTCTGTCTGTACATGCCCAAAATATATTAGGGGTAGGTGGTTCTTGACATTATGAGGTTGTTTCAGTTCATTCAGTCATTATGGGGTTAAAAATTGCATTCTTGGGAAAGATCAAAGAAATAACCTCACAAAGGTCTGTCTGTCTATCTGTAATAGATTCAATCAAATAATAATGTTAAAGTGCTATAATTATCACGATATTTATATATAACTTCTGTTGTTCAAAGTACTCTATATTCATCTCAGAAAACAGTCAAACTCGAGTTATAGCCATATTTTCTAGCGCCTGTAGACAAAACATAAATACTGTGACCCCCTTTTTTTCTTTCATATTTGTGGTAAGTAAAGGCTAAATACTAAAGCTGAAAAGAGTCAAGGTTTCAAAGTTCAAATTTACTAAAATACAATAATCCCCATATTTTAATCAGTGTAAGATCCTGTATATCAATACAATATATTCTACATGTTATCCTTTTATCCATCTGGAATAATTTCAAGGTCAATGCACTTACAGTCAAGGTCACCGACATAAGGTCCAGCGCCCAGCGATGATGTTTCATCGACTGACAATGTATAGTACATAACTTCAAACAAATGTCATCCGTAAAATGAGGATGTGTCATGCACAGCACCCAGCTACAAACTCCAAAGTTCAAGGTTACACTTTTGGCTCAAACCCTGTGTTCTTCTTTTTTTTCAATATAAGAGTTTCCACCTCTACGGCAACTTAAGTGATTTCACAATATGTTTTTATGACCGTCTTGAAATCATTCTGTCGCAGAACTTCTAGATGTGTATGCATGTACAACAAATAGGTCTGTCAAGTGAGCATGCCATTAGCCATTAGCTGACCATCAATATCGAATACCATGCTGGCTAACCATTCAAAATCGAGTACTATGCTGACGGACCATTCAGGTTGCCATTCGGCTGATCATTCAAAGTTGTAATACCATGCTGGCTGACTGCTCAGCTTACCTTTCAAAATCGAATACCAGTCTGGGCGACAAGTCTAATACCATGTTGGCTGACCATTAAGCTTATCAAAATCAAAATTCTAAGTCGAATACCATTCTTGGTGACCATTCAGCTTGCCATTCAGCCGACTATTCAAAGTCATTCATTTGACCATTCAAAATCGAATACCTTGCTGGCCGACCATTCAGCATGGCATACGACTTTGAATGGTCAGCTGAAAATGTTCTTCGTACTGACGGATGAACGGCATCAAAACTATAAGCCTTTTCCTCAACGGGGGCCATGAACTCATTTGGCCAAATGAGTCACAGCCCAGTACCTGGTTTTCGTATGACCTTTGTTATATCATCAGTTTGATCATAGTGTATGCGAGCTGTATTCGACTTTGCATATGCTTTTTTTCGTTTACAGCTCGCTTGCTATTCACCGAAAAGAGCTACCCCGGGGAGCTATATTCGAAGTGAGCTTGATCAAAGTGTATGCGAGCTGTATTCGACTTTGCATATGCTATTTTCGTATACAGCTCGCTCGCTATTTACCGAATAGAGCTACACGGGGGAGCTATATTTGAAGTGAGCTCTATAGGGTGTGACAAAGCTGTCAGTCAATGTGTGTAATGCCAAAATATTAATACAAATATCCAGGGACACTTAATATCCGAATGTGCTCATTTCTCAATTGAACGGAATTTATATTTTTGAAAACATCAGTATTTACTGTACTAATGATAGATATAAACGTTGTTAAATTTCAGGGCTTCTCTCAATAGTATGAGTGTATATGTGATAATTCCATGCGTGGACGCGCACCAGAATACATTTTCTAAATACAGAAAGCCATCAACTAGAACCTGTGTATATGTATTCTACTGAAGAAGAATGTGCTGTGATGTTTGTCAACGTTTATTTTGGTGCGTTTTATACGTTGACAAACAGCAAGGCTCATTTACATCTAAAATATGCATTTGGGGACCGTCCGCCAGTACGTGTGTACTTTAGGTTATTGCATGCGTGAACGCGCCACAGAATACACTTCCCCTATGCAGAAAGCTAATAGTAAGAACCTGTGTATGAAGAGATTCAAATGAAGAAGAATATGCTGTGATGTTTGTCAATGTACATTTTGTTGTGTTTTATTTCTTGAAAAACATCAGGGCTCATGTTCATGCATGGTTTGCTTTGCGGGTCTGTTCACCAGTTCGTGTGTATGTGATAATTCCATACGTGAGTGCGCCTCAAAATAATTTTTTCCAATGCAGAATGTCATCAACTAGAACCTGTATATGTCGAAGTCCAAAATCAGGACCGATTTTCATATAATATATTCAGTTATCTTCCGTTCACCAGTATGAGTGTATATATGATAATTTCATGCGTGGAGTAGCCCCAGAATACATTTACCTCTTACAGAAAGCCATCAACTAAAACCTAGGTATTTATCTTTTCAACTGAACACGAATGTGCTGTGATGTTTGTCAACATTTATCTTGGTGCGTTTTATCAAACATCAGTGCTCAGTGTATATGTTATCCATATTGTAATTTGTTTAAATGACAACCAATTGACGAACTTGTAGGTCTTTTGAATACGTTCAGATTCAGTTTCTAAAAACAGAAATAAAGTTTTTAGAAAAATATTTTTTTCGTCAATTCGTCAACAAAATTGACGTGTGTTGACGAATTGACGAACTTGATGTAGCTCTTCTGAATGACTGATGGCCAGGAGAATTGAAATAGGGTCTAATTTGCCTTCAATAAGTTCAGATTCAGTATCTGAAAGACAGAAATAAAGCTTTTAGAAAAAATATTTTGTTCGTCAATTCTTCAACAAAATTAACGTGTTGACGAGTTGACGAACTTGACGTAGCCCTTTCTGAATGACGGATGGCCATGAAAGTTTAAAAAAAGGGCTAATTGGCATTCAATACGTCCAGATACATTATCTTAAAGACAGAAATAAAGTTTTTAGAATTATTTTTTTCGTCAATTCGTCAACAAAATTCTCACGAACTTGAGAAAGCTCTTCTGAATTACTGATGGCCATGAAATTTAATATAAGGCCTTATTTGCACTCAATACGTCCAGATACATTATCTAAAGGAAAGAAATAAAGTTTTTAGAAAAATATTTTTTTCGTCAATTTCGTCGAATGCCATGAATTTTGAAATAGGCCTAATTTGCATTCAATACGTCCAAATACATTATCTATAAGCAGAAACAAAGTTTTTAGAAAAATAATGTTTTTGTCAATTCGTCAACAAAGTTGACGAATGGTCCAACTTTACCAAGCTCTTCTGATTGACTGATCAACATGAAACATGAAATAGGGCCTGATTTGCATGAAATACGTCCAGATAAATTATCTAAAGGAAAGAAATAAAGTTTATATAAAAATAGTTTTCGTCAACTAAATTGACGAGTTGACGAATTGGCGAACTTGACGAAGCTCTTCCGATTGATTGATCGCCATGAAACATAAAATAGGGCCTATTTGCATTTAATACGTCCAGAATACATTATCTAAAGGAAATAAATAAAGTTTTTAGAAAAAATGTCAATTCGTCAACCTAACTTCACGGACCTAAAAAAATGTCACAGTTCGTCACTCGCCAACCTAACTTCACGGACCTAAAACAATGTCCCAGTTCGTCACTCGTCAACCTAACTTCACGGACCTCTTTGTAGGTATATTAATTAATGATCACTTAACCCTTTCCCACATATAGACAGAAACTTTTGAAAGCATTATGGCAAATGGAAAAATGGCTCATATAATGAGCATTTTCTCCTTTTTGTATTATAGTTTTACCTGCGGCGTACAGACGGGCTTGCGGGCGGCGTCCAGTATGTTGTCAGCTTAATAACTTTAGAAGCCTTTGTTCAATCATCACCAAATTTTGTCAGAATGTGTATTGGCATAATATATCGGACAAGTTCGATAACTAGCCATATGGCTTTAGTCAATAGGGAGTTATCACCCTTTAATTATAGAAATTACCTAAAATTGGTCTTGTCAGCTCTATAACTTTAGAAGCCTTTGTCCAATCACCACCAAATTTGGTCAGAATGTGTATTGGCATAATATCTCGGACAAGTTCGATAACTAACCATATTGTCTTAGTCAATAGAGAGTTATGGCCCTTGAATTATAGAAAGTATATAAAATTGGTCTTGTCAGTTAAATAACTTGTGAAGCCTTTATCTGATCATCACCACATTTAGACAATATGTTGATGAGCAATAGAGAGGTATGGCCCTTTAATTATAGAAATTATATAAAATTGGTCTTGTCAGTTAAATAACTTGCGAAGCCTTTATCTGATCATCACCAAATTTAGACAATATGTTGATGGGCAGAATATCTTGGTCAGGTTCGATAACTTACCACGTTATCTTAGTCACTACACACTGATGTCCCTCGAAATGGCCAAAAGTGTACTAACAGTGTCCGCTCTCTAAATTTGCCTGATGTACAACCAGTTATCACTATACTTGGTCTCAAAAAAACAGGACGGGCGTATTTTTTGACATTTTGCGCTCTTGTTCCACAATGTTTTCAACTTTATTCAATAATTAAACTTTCATTTATAGAGATTTTTGCATAAATGTTTTCAAAGTCGTCTGTATGTGGGAGGACACTCGATTAGTCTATTTTTTAATCCACTCCATTCTCAATAGGTTTCCTGTATGACTTGATTTTGAACAAGAAAGATTCTGATCAGACTGTATAGAAGTGCAGGTCTATCTTAAACTTAATTGTTTACAAAAACCCATAGTTGGTTTAGTGTAACATGGTCCTTTTGTGATAGTATGTTAGTTGTGTAACTGTTTTTGGTTGCATCTCAGTAATTTTGAATGCTCATCATTTTGATATACTAGACTTACATTTGTGATGTTTATAAATATTGATTGCATGTAGTGTGTTGTTACCATTTGCAGTACTTCTGTCATAATCATGTTGTTTCTTCGGAATGCATGAAGTTATTTTTTGTTATAGTTACTACTGGCCAAGTTCAAATTTGGATGTTTTAAAAGTAGTATAATTGCTCTTTGACCTTGAACAATTTGTAAATTTCGTATTTCTTGCTTGTTTTCTATGCAATGCTTGCATTGATTTCAATGAGAAAATACAGATCGAGTAAGAATCTGGTTCATTTCAAATAATTCTTAGCACAGTTATTGCCCTTGAACAATTTTCCTTGATTTAAAGATTGCGCAATTCAGGATTTGGCTGTCAGTGCGAGCAGTTGTGTCGTTCAGATACATTTTTAGTTTCCCTTTTTGAAGAAAGGAACTTTAACTAGAATCTCATACATTTTACTCTTTCCCACATACAACAAGTTTCCCTTTTTGAAGAAAGGAACTTTAACTAGAATCTCATACATTTTACCCTTTCCCACATACAACAAATTTAAAGCAGACAATTTTGAAAACATCTACATAAAAAATCTATAAATGAAAGTTCAATTATTAAAGACATTTGAAAACAATGTGGCAAACGGAGAAATTAATGAGCAGTTTCTCTTCTTGCCACAATGTTTTCAAATGTCTGCTGCAGAAAAAGGCAAAATACCTCTGTATGTGTGAAAAGGGTTATTATATTTATATTAAGTAAATGTATTATATGTAAAAGGTGGTGGAATGAAGTGTGTTGTCCTGTATTAAAACCCTTTCCATGATATTCTATTTTCATAGTTGTCTGTTGTCTGCTTTCAAAACATATTAATTAACAAGTGTAAAATCTGGAAACATAACCGGAAAAGAAGATATTGCTATGTTTACAAGGGGTTCAAACGTCTGTTTCATAGAAAGGGTTAAATTAAATTGGTCAAAGATTTAAAAAAAAATTATATATAATTATATTTGTATCTTTGGATATTTTTGTGTCACTCTGCGTAGCATGGTAGGCACTTAGGGATTACTTTTTTTTGTCAAGCGTCTGTCTGTCTGTCCGTCACACTTTCAATGAGCAGGCAGGTGACTCCATTCTAGTTTATTAATCTGGAAACAAAAACTGCCTTGTCCAATTATTTCATTGAAAGAGGTTTCTTGTTGCTTTCAACAGCATTTTAGTCATGTCATGTGTTTCCTGTAGAAATGGCTAGAAATAAAGTTTATCCGAACACAAGCAAAACAGTCACACACTTAGTCAAATTCTAGTACAATGTTAGTTTTATGAAATCAAAATGTAAATCAGTATTTCAGCAACTTAAGTTTATTTTGAGTTTTATGTCCTCACATTCTTGAAATGGTCGAACATTTCGATCTGGATCTACACTGTTCGCTGATAAGTAAAAAAAGAATTAATTAAGCTTCTAACATACAGTGTGCTGATAACAAATTATGGACATAAAATCTTCATGAGGTTGAAGGTAGATCATGCTAAGCCTCGATAGCCGTCTGTAACAACATGGTCTATCACACAAGGGGTCGTAGGTTGTAACCATGACTCTGCCATTCATTCTTTCAGATGAATGACACAAGTCAATGTTACCAGCATCATCCCCCGACCATTGGACTGCTTAATAATCTATGTGTGCGCAGAACAGGTTCAAGAAACAGGCTACATGAACCGACCGCCATAATAAAACTGCAATACCATTTAAATTGACGCTAAATGACGACCAATCAATCTTTTCCTTCGTAGAGCACAGCACAATTAAAAACAATCATGAGTAAATTAATGACATGGGGTAAGAGGTTTATATAAGTATTCATGTGATATAAAACATTTTTTTGTTTGTATAACAAGTATAATACAAGAGATATTCTCTTTAACTTTACATTGAGCCCTTGTCTAGATTAGTTGTGTTTTACAACCTGTATTATCTAGGAATGAATAAACATCATTTTTCAAAACTGAAGTGTGTTTTATCTAGTTCTTCAAAACTTTCTCAATGTACTTCATTGACTGTTGTTCAAAAGAGTTGTCAGACTCAAGTGGTAACGAGAGCTATAAATCAAAGGTATTGAGTTTGAACCCTAGCAAGCCAATAACTACTGGTGACAACATAAACTGTCCTTGGACAATATCGTGGCAAGCCAATAAGTACGGGTGACAACATAAACCATCCTGGGACAATGTCATGGCTAGCGAATAACTATGGGTGACAATATAAGCTCTCCTGGGACAATGTCATGGCCAGCCATTAACAGCAGGTGACAACAAACTGTCCTGGGACTACGTCCCCACAAGCCAATAACTGTGGGTGCCAAAATAAGCTCTCCTGGGACAATGTTGTGGCAAGCCATTACCAGTGGGTGAAAACACAAGCTGTCATGGGACAAATGTCGTGGCAAGCCATTAACAGCGGGTGACAATGTCATGGCAAGCGGTTAGCAGCGGGTGACAACATAAGCTGTCCTGGGACAATATCGTGGCAGGCCAATTAATGGTTGACAAAATATGCTGTCCTTGGACAATATCATGGAAAGCCAATAACAATGTCCCAGCAAGCCAATAAAACAGGGTGAAAACATAAGCTGTTCTGGGACTATGTCATGTCTCGATAAGCCAATAATGAGATATAAAAATAAGTCCTCCTGGGACAATATCCAAGCAAGCCAATAGTGATGGGTGACAATATAAGCTCTCTCAGAACAGTTACAAAGAGTTTAAAATCCACAGAAATGAGTGAAACGGAATTGTAATTGTAGCGTGCGTCACCTGCACCTGCTCATTGAAAATGTGACGAAAAGTGTGACGGACAGACGCCGGACAAAAAAAAAAGTATGCAGGGTGACACAAAAAGTAAGTTAAATGATATTTTACTCAATATTTTTAGAATTGTCAGAGGAAAATTCCAGTGGAAAATTGATTATATGAATTTCATCAACCTTTGCAACAGACGACCTCAATTCCAGATTTACACTTTCATTTTATGAAATTCCATATACATGTATTTGACATTTCAAAGTCGTCTGTTTAAAATTGATTGTATGTGGTAAAGGGTTAACTAGAAAATTTCCAAACAGCTGTCTAGTCTGTGGAGCTAAAATGTATTTGGATATGGAAAAGGGTTAAATAACAACCACATCTACAAATATATATTCTGACTGTATATTTACCATTTTAAAACAGTTGAAATTAATTCCGTTTCATTTTACAATTTGGATATTACAAAACTTAAACCATATTTTCCAAGGAACATGTGTGTCCTTTTCAGGAAGATATGTCCCATAACTAAATTCAATTGAACCTGCGCTTAAGACCACCTTTGAATAGCGATTTCCTGTCTTTTGTAACCAATTATGTTTTTTTGTTCACAGGTGGTCTTTAATTGGATGGTCATTTATGCAAAATGATTAATTGGGAAACTAAAAGTGTGGTTATCACTATTCCAATGTTGTCTTTAACACAGGTTTGACTGTAATTTCAGATGAAATTTTCTAGACTCAGCTCTCTTCAAACAATCGCAAAAAGATTCAATTATTTTTATAGAATGTCCCAAAAGAGGAACTAATTTTGAAATCTGGCCAAGAGTTTCAGCAGTTGACAACAGCTCCTCCTGGAGTATGAAAATCTCAAACTGGGCATTAGTGCTTTAGTGAACTTAAATGTAACATATGGATTTGCAGGTATGATTTTGATAGTCTAAAAATAAATGCAGGAAAAGAAACATTTGTTCTGAAGTACCTTGTGCAGGCAACTTTATTTAAAAGATACACTTTTAATGCAATACCTGGTTTGTAAAATGTTACTTTTATTTCAAATTATAATATAAAATATCCAAAAAACTAGTATAAATATACAGTTGAAGTCTTCATTCAATTCTTCAAGATTTCCTTTAGTCGTCCCATTCATCATCATCATCATCTTCATCAACATCATCACTGGAATCATCATCATCTGCAATAGCAATAAACACAACTTCATGAATATGTAGTATAGACAGGAATCCTCCTGACTTAACCCTTTCCCTCATACGACAATTCTGCAGCAGATGACTTTGAACATATTTTGTCAAAACATAGAAAATCTCCATAGTTGAATGGATAACCTATGACAAAAAGCGGAAAACATTGTGACAAAAGGAGAAATTGCACGTTTTCTGCAATTTCTTCTTTTGTCACTATGTTTTCAAAAAGCCATCTGCTGCAGAGGCGTCAGAAAGCGTCTATATGAGGGAAAGGGTTAACCCTTTCTCATATACAACACGTTTACAGCAGCTGACTTTGAAATCCATGAAAAACTTTATAAATGACTGTCAGACAGTACATGTATTACTATTGAATATAGTTGAAAGCGTTGTGGCAAAAAGAGAAATTGCTTGTTTTGAGCAATTTCTTCTTTTGTCACAATGTTATCTAAAGTCATCTACTGCAGAGGCATTGGAATGCGTCTATAAGTGGGTTTCCCTGACCTAATCACATTTTTATCAACCCTCTCCTTAAATCATTAGCCGGAACATATTTGCAAACGACCACATTTGAATACATTGGTGCATCAAGAGAAATCACTTATTAAGTTTTCATCTCTTTTCAATGATCACACTTCAATTCAAACACATTGTCCGTATTTTTATTGATGTGTTTTATAAGGCGTCTGCTGCAGATTTGTTTCAGAGGGAAAGGGTTCAGCTTCTGCTGCAGACAACATTTTTAAACATTGTGTGTGAAGCATTCAGTTCTGTCAAAATACAATTCACAGACGCACAGACGCACAATTCGCCATGACATAAGCTCGACTGGCTTTCAGCCAGTGGAGCTAAAAATGGAATTTTCAAATTTTGTCATTTTGCCCCTTTTCTGAATCATCCTTACTGCCATGTTTTTTGACTAATCAGTATGGCTTGAACAATTTTTGTAGAGGGTCACACAAGGAACATTTCAACCAAATTATTGGAATCTGACAAGCAGGTTCGGAGGAGAAGATTTTTAAAGTTGGAATTTAAATCTTTAATCAATTTTGAAACAGGACCACCAAAGGAACATTCCTGTGATGTTTTGTGGAAATTGTTCCTGTGGTTTAGGAGGAGATGATGTTTAAAGCTAAAAGTTAGCGACGGACAGAGAGCGATCAGAATAGATCACCTTGGTCTTCGGCTCAGGTGAACTAAAAAGGTGAGGACTTCTCCATTTCCTGTCATCGAAATTAGGACATTTACTTGTTACTCTTTTCTCAATAAATTTGTAATTTTTGACCCAATCAAATATATAGAGGATATTTCATGAGTGTTTATTTACTATCACTTTTATTAAACGTTTTCACTAAGATGATATGCCACGAGCATCATATTCAGCTTAGTTAACAAGTTTATTAAGAGTGATAATAAATAAACACGAATGATATATTCTATTTATCACAAAAAAGTGATTTATGAGTCGTATTTCGAAAAAATGTCCATAACGTTTACCATATTTCTACTGGAAATTTATCGTTTTGGCGTCAAAGTGACTACGTTATGACGACAAACCTCTAAGGTGACGTCATGTTAATAGTTTGGTTTCCGCGTTGTAACAAAGACTTAAGCCTAAGACTGGAAACCAAACAAGTAGTGTCATATGATAATTATGTAATGGCATTTTGACACTCCCAGAGAGGGCTTTATGTGATAAATCATTGCATGACTAGTGTAAAATATTACGAACCTGATCCCTGGATGACATTTTTCCTCTGTGCCAATGCTTGAGCCAGAGCTCCAACAATACCGGCATTGTCGGAGGACGAGGACTGCTGCTGCTGCTGAACCTGCAGATAAACAAGAGGGCCATGATGGCCCTGGATCGCTCACCTGTTTTTTTTTTTTTTCACTTTAGCTATATAAGCCCCAACCCTGGCGGCCATAGTTTGAGACCAATCAACTTAGCTTTAAGGAATCTGATAGAGGGTCACCCTAGGAACATTTCTACAAAATTATTTGAAAATCAGCCTGACACTTTTGGAGGAGAAGATTTTTTAAGTTTTCACCATAGCCATATAAGGCAAAATAGCCCCGCCCCCTGGCGGCCTTAGTTTTCAACCAATCAATATGGCTTGAAGGAATCTGATAGTGGGTCACTAAAGAAACATTTCTACAAAATTATTTGAAAATCGGCCAGACACTTTCGTCGGAGAAGATTTTTTAAGTTTTCACTATAGCCATATAAGGCAAAATAGCCCCGCCCCCTGGCGGCTATGTTTTTCAACCAATCAACATGGCTTGAAGGAATCTGATAGAGGGTCATCCAAGGAACATTTCTACAAAATTATTTGAAAATCGGCCTGACACTTTTGGAGGAGAAGATTTTTTAAGTTTTCACTATAGCCATATAAGGCAAAATAGCCCCGGCCCCCCTGGCGGCCATGTTTTTCGACCAATCAACATGGCTTGAAGGAATCTGATAGAGGGTCATCCAAGGAACATTTCTACAAAATTATTTGAAAACCGGCCATAGCTATATAAGCCCCACCCCTGGCGGCCATAGTTTGAGACCAATCAACTTAGCTTTAAGGAATCTGATAGAGGGTTACCCTAGGAACATTTCTACAAAATTATTTGAAAATCGGCCTGACACTTTTGGAGGAGAAGATTTTTTAAGTTTTCACTATAGCCATATAAGGCAAAATAGCCCCGCCTCCCCCCTGGCGGCCATGTTTTTCGACCAATCAACATGGCTTGAAGGAATCTGATAGTGGGTCACTTAAGAAACATTTCTACAAAATTATTTGAAAATCGGCCTGACACTTTCGTCGGAGAAGATTTTTTAAGTTTTCACTTTAGCCATATGAGGCAAAATAGCCCCGCCCCCTGGCGGCTATGTTTTTCAACCAATCAACATGGCTTGAAGGAATCTGATAGAGGGTCATCCAAGGAACATTTCTTCAAAATTATTTGAAAATCGGCCAGACACTTTTGGAGGAGAAGATTTTTTAAGTTTTCACTATAGCCATATAAGGCAAAATAGCCCCGCCCCCCCTGGCGGCCATGTTTTTCGACCAATCAACATGGCTTGAAGGAATCTGATAGAGGGTCACCCAAGGAACATTTCTTCAAAATTATTTGAAAATCGGCCTGACACTTTCGTCGGAGAAGATTTTTTAAGTTTTCACTTTAGCCATATGAGGCAAAATAGCCCCGCCCCCTGGCGGCTATGTTTTTCAACCAATCAACATGGCTTGAAGAAATCTGATAGAGGGTCATCCAAGAAACATTTCTTCAAAATTATTTGAAAATCGGCCTGACACTTTCGTCGGAGAAGATTTTTTAAGTTTTCACTATAGCCATATAAGGCAAAATAGCCCCGCCCCTCCTGGCGGCCATGTTTTTCGACCAATCAACATGGCTTGAAGGAATCTGATAGAGGGTCATCCAAGGAACATTTCTATAAAATTATTTGAAAACCGGCCATACACTTTCGGAGGAGAAGATTTGTTAAGTTTTCACTATAGCCATATAAGGCAAAATAGCCCTGCCCCCCTGGCGGCCATGTTTTTTGACCAATCTACATGGCTTGAAGGAATCTGATAGAGGGTCATCCAAGGAACATTTCTACAAAATTATTGAAAATCGGCCTGACACTTTCGTCGGAGAAGATTTTTTAAGTTTTCACTATAGCCATATAAGGCAAAATAGCCCCGCCCCCCCCCCTGGCGGCTATGTTTTTCGACCAACCAACATGGCTTGAAGGAATCGGATAGAGGGTCATCAAAGGAACATTTCTACAAAATTATTTGAAAATCTGCCAACCAGTTTGGGAGAAGAAGAATTTTGAAGTTTTTTTCATTTCGTTGCCATGGAAACCAGAATTCTGCATGGATCCCAAAAATTTGAAAGAAATCTGGTGAGGTCAATGAGAGGATGCTTTCTGTGAAGTTTCATCCCAATTGAACCATTGGTTACTGAGGAGAAGAAGTTGACGCGCGACGCACACCACACGCCGGACAAAAGGCGATCACAATAACTCACCTTGAGCAAAGCTTAGGTGAGCTAAAAAGTCAAAAAGTCAACAGTGTGTCCAGAATTCTAGATAATTATGGAAGAGTTACCAGATATATTTGTACCTCAAGTATAATAATACTTTAATATTAAGAGAATTTCTATAGTTTTGTCTATATATTTTAAGTTATCTGTGCAAATTTGTTGTAACAAAAGGCCCAAGCGGGCCAGTATCGCTCCACTGCCATTAGGCAAAAATTAAATCTCCAAAATAGCCCTGCCCCCTGGTGGCCATGTTTTTTTGACCAAATACCATGGCTTGAAGGAATCTCGTAAAGTGTCGCCCAAGGAACATTTCTACAAAGTAATTTGAAAATCGGCCAAATAGTTTAGGAGAAGATTTTTAAAGTTTGCACTAAAGCCAATTTAAGGCTTACAGTCCCGCCCCCTGGCAGCTATTTTTTAAGACCAATCAACATAGCTTGGTGGAAATCTGATAGAGAGTCATCCAAGGAACACTTCTACAAAATTATTTGAACATCAGCCAGATACTTTCGTCGGTGAAGATTTTTTCAAGTTTTAACTATAGCCATATAAGGCAAAACAGCCCTGCCCCCTGATCTTTCAACCAATCAACATGGCTTGAAGGAATTTGATAGGGGTCACCCAAGGAACATTTCTAAAAAGTTAAATCGGCCTGACACTTTCGTAGGAGAGTTTTCAAGTTTTCACCTATTAAGCCAATATGAGGCTAACACCAGCCCCCTGGCAGCTATATTTAAAGACCAATCAACATGGCTTGGTGGAATCTGATAGAGAGTCACCAAAGGAACACATCTACAAAATTATTCGGCCAGATACTTCGTCGGAGAAGATTTTTTAAGTTTTCATTATAGCCATATAAGGCAAAACAGACCTGCCCCCTGTCGGCTATGTCTTTCAACTAATCAACATCTCATTTCTACAAAGTTATTTAAATGTTTTCACTATAGCCATATAAGGCAAAGTTAGACCCGCCCTATAGCGGCCATGTTTTTCGACCAATCAACATGGCTGGAAGGAATCTTATAGAGGGTCTCCCAAACAACCTTTCTACAAAATTATTTGAAAACCAGCCATCAAGTTTGGGAGAAGAAGAATTTTAAATTTTTTTCACTATAGCCATATAAGGCCAAATAGCCCCACTCCCTGGCAGCCATGTTTTTCGACCAATCAACATGGCTAAAAGAAATCTGTTAGAGGGTCACCCAAGGATCATTTCTATAAAATTATTTGAAAATCAACCAGACACTTTCTGAGAAGTTTTAACTATAGCCATATAAGGCAAAATAGCCCCATCCTCTGGAGGCCCTATTTTTCGACCAATCAACATGGCTTGAAGGAATCTGATAAAGGGTTCACCCTAGGAACATTTCAAAAGAATTATTTGAAAATCGGCCCAACACTTTCGGAGGAGAAGATTTTTTAAGTTTTCACTATAGCCATATAAGGCAAAATAGCGCTCCGCCCCCATGGCAGCCATGTTTTTCAACCAATCAATATTGCTTGAAGGAATCTAAAAGAGGCTGTAACAAATACACTAGGTGGTGAATACGATATGTATCACGAATACAGGGTAACGAATACAAATATTTATTCACGAATATTGTCATGCATTTAACAACATGTAAACAAAAATTAAATCAGAAAATATCAACTTAATATTTTCAGTACTTTGATTCAATAATAGGCATAATCAAGGGAAAGAATGAATGAATGTAGTGTTTTATGGCGAATCGACAAATCAAGGGAAAGAAATTCTGAATTTAATGTAGCGTTTTAACAAGTTTTACCTGATGTCATAGTGTGAGATGGAATGTCTACCTTAAATCCTTTCGGTTATCCGAAATGTTTACATACATTCGACGTATATTTGGCCGGAAATTCAATGATTTAAATTTCCGTGTGGTTCGCCATTTTTGTTGACGGGTTTTTGTTGTCATTAAAAAATAATTCTCTATTTTCTAAATCGAATTATAATTCAAAATTCATT
Organism: Serripes groenlandicus; assembly: GCA_031761405.1. Taxonomy (NCBI): domain Eukaryota; kingdom Metazoa; phylum Mollusca; class Bivalvia; order Cardiida; family Cardiidae; genus Serripes; species Serripes groenlandicus. Next base: position 30,003 of record JASEVX010000755.1, read on the forward strand.
AAAAACACATTTTAAACACACAAAAGCGTATGTCAAAATAAATCTTAGCAAACACAACATCATTTTTTCTTTTTGAGAAAATGAAAAAAAAAACATGTCGCAAAATCAGTGGTCAGTTGTTGTGGGTACTATATAAATATAGCGCCGAATGCGCTATGAAACTTAAGAGGTTTTCAATTTGACAAAAGGTTTGTTATATTTGTAGTTCAGTTACATTGAATTTAATTTAAGTCATACAGCTTTTGATTATATTCGTAAATATTCGAATATAGATGAGGCGAATAACGAATATGTATCGTACAGACCTGTATTCGATTATATCGAATATTCGAATGTATCGTTACAGCCCTTGTCCCAAGGAACATTTTCTAAAAATCATTTGAAAACCAGCCCAACGCTTTAGGAGGAGAAGATTTTTTAAGTTTTCACTATTTTATTCTTTCGGTTGCCATGGAATCCAGAATTTTGCATGGATCCAAAAAATTTAAGGAATTTAGGAGAGGACGTTGAGAGGATGCTTCCTATTAAGTTTCATCCCAATTGCCCAAGTGGTTAGGGAGGAGAAGTCGTTTGAAGCAAAAAGTTGACACACACACGACGGACAATTCGCCATGACATAAGCTCGACTGGCTTTCAGCCAGTGGAGCTAAAAATGAAGGGTTAAAAGTGAAGACATAATAAAAATGAAACAAGTTAATGGAGTATTGCAAGCAATACAAAAGTCCCCTACTGGATAAACAAGAGTACCGCAAACGGTACATAATACGCCCGTCAGGAACTTCTTTGTAAGTTTCCTCTTTGTTTTGATATATTGTTTGTTTGTAAAAAGTTAATAAAGTCGTTCAGGAATAAGTTGTTAAAGAATAATAGGAAACTATGAAAAATGCATAACTCATGCAGAAATTGACAAATATTCTAAGTCCAAAAAGGGACATAACTCATTCAAAAATTGACGAAATGCAAGGAAATGTGAACTTGATCTGTGACACATGATTACAAAGCCATAAACATAATTTCAGCTGAATACATATATCAGATCAATAGCTCAAAGTATGTAGGAAAAAAGTGCGGAAAACCAATATTCTAAGTCCAAAAAGGGGCATAACTCATTCAAAAATTGACGAAATTCAAGGAAATATGAACTTGATCTGTGAGACTTGATTACAAAGCCATAAACATAATTTCAGCTGAATACATCAAAGAATGTAGAAAAAAAGTGCGGAAAACAAATATTCTAAGTCCAAAAAGGGGCATAACTCATTCAAAAATTGACGAAATCCCAGGAAATGTGAACTTGATCTGTGACACATGATTACAAAGCTATATACAAAATTTCAGGTCAATAGGTCAAAGTATGTAAGAAAAAAGTGCGGAAAAACAATATTCTAAGTCCAAAAAGGGGCATAACTCATTCAAAAATTGACGAAATTCGAGGAAATGTAAACTTGATCTGTGAGACTTGATTACAAAGCCATATACATAATTTCAGCTCAATACAAAAAAGCATGTAGAAAAAAAGTGCGGAAAACAAATATTCTAAGTCCAAAAAGGGGCATAACTCATTCAAAAATTGACGAAATCCCAGGAAATATGAACTTGATCTGTGACACATGATTACAAAGTCATATACAAAATTTCAGCTCAATAGCTCAAAGTATGTAAGAAAAAAGTGGGGAAAACCCGAACGGACGGACGGAGGGACGGACGGACGGACGGACGGACGGACATGACGATACCATAATACGTACCGTTTTTAAGAAACGGTCGTATAAAAATTATAAGTTGAAAAGGAACATTATTCTGTTAAACCTCGCTTTATAAGTTATGCCCCTTGACATACTTCTAATGGTCCTGATTAAATGTGTTGAGTTCTAGAATTGTAGACATGAAATTGCGGACCAAAGTCTTCAAGTCTGACCTTGACCTTAGGAGTAAGTGGCTGGATATTGTGCATAACACATCATTTGCTATGAAAAATAATTGTTTGAAGTTATATCAAAATCCATTCAAACATGTGGAAGACATAGCCCCCACACGTCAGAAAAGCCTGAGAATGTTTGATCCCAAATTATGACCTTTACCTTGAGAGTAGGTGTCTGGTTGTTGTGCATGACATGATATAATTTTGCTAAGGAGAAAAATTGCTCGAAGTAATATCAAACAATCCATGCAAGTATGTGGAAGACACAGCCCGGACATGTCCGGGAATGTTTTAGCCCAAACTGTGACCTTGACCTTTGGAGTAGGTGGCTAGATGATATGCATGGCACATCATCTTGTTAGGGCGAATACTTGTGTGAAGTAATATTAAAATCCATTCAAGCATGTGGAAGAAACAGCCTGGTCATGAAATTGCGTATGGACAATGTTTGAGCTCAAACTGTGACCTTGACCTATGCAGTAGGTGTCTGGGTGATATGCATGGCATATCATCTTGTTACGGAGAATAATTCTTTTAAGTTATATCAAAATCCATTCAAGCATGTGGAAGATACAGCCTGGATAGAAATTGTGGACAGACTGAATGACGGACGTGAGCAAAACCTATAGTCCCCAAACTGGTCTCCAACCGGTAAGGGACTAACAAGGTTCCTTTTCGTTTAAACCCCTTCCCACATATAGACACTTTCTGATGCCTCTGCAGCAAACAAATTTTGAAACATTACAACAAAAGGAGATATTGCTCAAAACAAGCAATTTTTACTTTTGCCACAATGCTTTCAAATATAAAGATTTTCTGTGATTTTTGCCCAGATGTTTTGTCGTCTTCGGCATATTTATTGAAAGTGGGAAAGGATTAAGTAGAGCAAATTCAGATGAATACCCGATAATATAGAAAGATCTTACTTACTGGCTTCAACGTAGCTCCCCCTCTTATGGCGTTCAACAATCCCCCTCTTGTATCAGTATTACCCCCATTCACACCAGATCCGGCCTCCACCTTTTTTAAGTTTGCCCCCTTTTGTATAGCATTCAGAAGGTTATTTCTTCCAAAGTCACCGCCCACATTAGCGGGAGGAGGAGGAGGTGGTATACCTCCAGTTGGGGGTGGCGGAGGTGGTGCTGGGGCTGCAGGGGGTGGAGCAATGGGTGGGGCTGGGGGAGGTGGAGGGGGAACCCCACCAGTGCGTTTCATATCAGCAGGAGGGGGTGGGGGAGGCCCTCCTTGGATCCTGTTAGGGTGTGGGGGAGGAGGCATGCCTTGTCTCCCTGGAGGAGGGGGTGGTGGTGCACCTCCATGTGCACGTTGAGGGGGAGGTGGGGGAGCAGCTCCAGGGGCTCTAGCAGGGGGAGGAGGAGGCGGTCTCTGAGTGGGTGGAGGCGGAGGAGCAACTGTTAATAGAAAAATTATCATTATTTATTTTCTTCATAATTGGCAATGAACACAATGTTTATTTATCACTTTCCCACCTGCATCTGCAGCAGATGACTTTCAAAACATAATGAGCAATTTTTCCTTTTGCAATCATACATTCATTTAGAGATTTTCCATACCGTATTTTTGTCGACACGTTTCAAAGTCCTCTGGTGCATATTTGTTGTTGTATGTTGGAAAGGTATAATAGACAATAAGGAGGAAACAAAAATCTTTGATATCAGAAGCATGACCTCCTACTTGGTTCAAATTCTATATTTTTCCTTTGCATTTTCTGAATAGTGAATTCTTAAATTAAAAGCTTTATGGGAAAATAGGAAATTACACAAAATAAACAATTTCTCATAATTCTCTTGATCAATATTAACTAGTGATAGGAACGAATAATGAAAATTATATTTGAATATTCATTTTACTTATTTGAATATTCATTAGCCGAATCTAAAATTGTCATCAAAAATCATGTTTATCCGAATACAGGTACAATTGCTTTTCAAAAAATGGTGCTTTTAATAACACACGGTATTGTGTAAGTATATATTACAGGTTTTCAAACATACTCACACTTTTTTCGTAACAGATATATTTAACTTTCATATTGACGTAAATCAAGAAGAAAACTCGAATACGTGTGTTGCAAATGTGATGGACTAGAATCAGGTAAAAGTAAAAAGATCAAACTTGTCAATGTATTTAATGAAGTAACTCGTGTATGATGTAATTATGTAAAATTATAAAAGAATCAAGTGGTTTTTCCTACTTTTTCTTACTTTGTTTTTACTTTACAATTTATTTGTGAATGATACACGTAGGCTTCAAATTGTAGATTTGACATGATAATAAAGCAAGGAGAAATTTCAAGACTAGTAGCCAAAAAAATAATCCGGAATTTTTTCTTGTGACAAAAGTGGAAAATTAACAATTCACAATATGAGTTGTCTGTCTGTTCCTCGGTTTCTTTAAGCAACAGACTGTTACAGATTAACGTGACTGAAAATGCGTTCTGGAGGTACAGATGGCGTTATTTAATGTTTGGTATAGGTTATAAAAACATTACTGATGACACATACACACTCTTTATCACCTCACCCTTTACTGCGATTAGCTCCAACTCGCAATTTCTGTAAGACATTAATCATTTTTAGTTTGATTATTAAAAGTTTATTACTTTAAAAAAGTCGTCAGAAAAAATAATATTCGTATTCGAGAATAGAATTCGAATATTCGGCTAATTTTCGAATATTTGATTATTCGTTCACATCCCCAATATAAACTTTTAGTTGTCAAGAATTTTCATTTTTTTTCATTCCGGAAATTAAATTTGGGAAAAGTCTTAAGAAGCTGATCATTGTCGAAGTGGGTTAACACTTTCTCTCATATAGACGCTTTCTGACACCTCTGCAGCAGTTATCCATTCAATTAAAGGTATTTTCTATTTTTGACAAAATATGTTCAGTCATCTGCTGCAAAATTGTTGTATGAGGGAAAGGGTTAAGTGTTTTTTAACCATGCACAAAACATGCCAGTAAATTAAACATGTTGAGTGTGGGCAATAAACATTAGAAGAAGAAGAAATCTGAAACATGACTGTTCAAAGAAACACTGGTGTTGCCCGCTAAAAAGGTAAAATCTGACGGACAGACTGATAAATGACACAGATCGGTGACCCCTTTATGTCATGTTCAAATATCAAGGACAGACTGATAAATGACACAGATAAGTGACCCCTTTGTGGCACATTAAAATCTGAAGGACAGACTGATAAATGACACAGATAAGTGACCCCTTTGTGTCACATTAAAATCTGAAGGACAGACTGATAAATGACACAGATAGGTGACCCCTTTGTGTCATATTCAAATCTAAAGGACAGACTGATAAATGACACAGATAAGTGACCCCTTTGTGTCACATTCAAATCTAAAGGACAGACTGATAAATGACACAGATAAGTGACCCCTTTGTGTCACACTCAAATCTGAAGGACAGACTGATAAATGACACAGATAAGTGACCCCTTTGTGTCACATTCAAATCTAAAGGACAGACTTATAAATGACACAGATAAGTGACCCCTTTGTGTTTTGTGAATGAAACAACACAATCTGGAAGTATGACAGCATACATTTAAGGGATTAAAATCATGGAAAGAACTGCTGATATTGTTCATTATTGTTTTCAGAAGTTGTTTGCTGCCGAGGCATCAGAAAGCATATGTATGGGGGAAAAGGGCCAAAACTTAAAACAGTGTCTGTAGTCGTCTGTGTAAAGAGGTTTCTAATAAGATGGGTCCAAGCACTATCTAGCAGGGCTACTGAAATTTTGAAATCTCAATCGGTCCAGAATATTTTTCAACCCTCCTCTCCCCCCGTTAATTTTGTTTACATTGAAACTCTTAAAAACAAATAAATATACATGAATTTCATGTTTATTGCAGGTTACCTTGCATAGATGGTTGCATAACAGTGTCATCGCTCGTTAATGTCATTGTAGAAGTACTTTACAAATCATAATTTTCCAAAATTTGCAGACGAACATAACCGCGCATGTGTGTTTACATTGCTTGTTCGTACTTAAGATTGTTCGACCCGTACGTACTAGAAAATTATTGGTTTCGCACAGAAGATACATTTCTCTTATTTGTACGGTTAACTTTGTTTTGTCTACATAAAAATAAAAAAAATACTACAAAAAAGGTCTTTGTTGTTTTGGAATTACCATGACTGAAATAATTAGAGAAAGCCATTTTTTAGGTAAGTACATTTACCCAGTTGAGTAATTATGAACCGGTTTGACAAATTTATTTTTACGAAACGTTTCGTAAATATCTCTTTTTCCATGCCATCTTGAAAGGGGTTACAAAGGTCACGTGACCTATGGAAATTCCCTAATAACCCCAACAGCCAATCAGATGCATGAAATTATTACCGCATGCATTCAATGGGATTTTCTCGGGTAATTCCGTCATCCATTCATCACCGAGGTGTTCCGATTGGCATTATCTATCAGTTTGTACACGATTGTCAAACTTGATTGGATTGATAATCCTGTGTACGTCACAGTATGTGACTATCTCGAAGGTGTACAGACAACTCTGTTTACAAATTGACCTGTAGCGGAGGTGTTATATAGTTAGCTTTATAGAAATTCCTGGACGAATTTTATATTAGTTTTAATTTATAAAAATTCCTGGACCGATTTAGTTACTAGTTTTAAGATTGAAATCGGTCCGCCGAGTTCAAAATCGGTTTAAACAGGCAATTTTTCGGTTTTGCGGAGCCCTGCTATCCAGTTATCAATCTGAAAAGGTTCGGCCTACAACAGACGGACCAACATGTGTAAAGTAATATACCTCCTCTTCTTCAAACAGGGGCATAACAAATACATTATCAAATAACAGACTTACTTTGATGCTGGGTAGGAGGGGGTGGAGGTCGTTGAAGCAACTCTTGTCTCACAGCATTAATACCGCCATGGTTTTCCACAAAGTCGTAAATAAAGTCCAAAGTTTCCTCGTCTACTTGGCTCTGGTCGTGGATACCAACTTGTTCAAACAGTTCCTTCATGTCCGGGTCTAATTTCTTCATCTGAATTATGATAAATATTACACTTCACCATATATAAGCAGAGGAATAGATAAGAAGGAGTAAACTGGTCTTTTCCAATCAATATATCTCTTAAAGAGTACCCACAACATAGGGTTTGAGTGTCAAATAACAGTTTTGTTATTTGAAATACTCATCTAATCTAGAGCTCTTTTTATACGAACTAGATGGCTGTTTTTGTCACAAAAACATATGTCTCCCCATTGCAGTTTGTCAAATATTGTTATACTGAAACAGAATATTAAATTAAAACTAATATGGAGAAGTAGTCAAGAGAAATAATTAAATTTCATTGTTGAATGTAAAAAATGAGTTTCCAAAATGATAACTAAATGTATTCCAGAGAGATGTTTTTTCATGCCACCACAGGCCTACTGCAAGTTTGTTAGGAGAATTTTCAGCAGAAACACACATACACAAAGATATAACGGCTGTAGAGTAACATTTGTTGTCAGTTATTTTAAAATGCTTCAAACGGTTCAAAAGTTATTGAACATACACAAAATATAGTCATATTACCTTTGAACTGTAATTGCGACCTTGACCTTGACAAAATTGGTTGTAACATGTACTTTGCACATAATCTCAGTATAGTGAATATTTTTGGTGAGTTATTTCAAAATCCTTCAAACGGTTCAAAAGATATTGAATAGACGAGAAATATAGTCATTTGACCTTTGACTTCTAATTGCGACCTAGACCTTGAACCAAAGTGGTTGTAAGGTTAGCTCTGCACATCGTCTGAGTATGGTGAACATTTGTGGTGAGTTATTTCAAAATCCTTCAAGTGGTTCAAAAGTTATTGAGCGAACACAAAATATAGTCATATGACCTTTGACCTCTTATCGCGACCTTGATCTTGAACCAAAGTGGTTGTAACACTATAAGGGGAAGACATAATGATTGGTTTATAAATATAACAATCAGCCTATCATATCAATACATTTTACCACTTCAATGCTGAATTTTAAAAATCGACTCAACTAGCTTTGCATTTGAAAGAGTCAGAAGAAGATGAAAATGTTGAGTTCTAGAGACTGTCAGTCGGTGCAGATGTGCAAACTGGCCTGGATGTATACTGGTTTCACAGGCTTCACAAAATTGGTTCAAACTGTTAAAGGTTAATCTCTTTCAGATGGACAATTATTGCCAGTAGTTAATTGAAATATTCTGTGACTAATTGGCAAACAGTTGAGAACCAGATCAGACCATACCGATAAGAAAGATGATACTGGTTGTGAATGCCTTAACCCTTTAAACAATAAATGAGGAAAATCTCTATAAATAAAAGAGTAATCATTTAATATCATTGAAAACACTGGCAAATGCTGAATTTGATTGTGATGAGCAATTTTTCCTTGTGCCACTTTTTTTTCAAAAGTCTTCTGCTGCAGAGGCATATGATAATATTTGTATTTGGGAAAGGGTTAAATTTGGTCTATGTCCACAAACTCTCCCGATAAATGGAAAGGTATTGGATCAATTTTAGTAACTATGGTTTAAACATAGTTTACAGTTCTATACATAAATGAAATGAAACCTGGATGTTCAGAACTCATTTAACACTTTCCTACATACAACAAATCTGCAGCAGAAGACTTTGAATAAATCTGGTCAAAAATATGAAAAATTAAAGTGTGAATTATTGATAAGAGTTGAAAACACTCTGGCAAAAAAAGAAATTGCTCATCATACCACAATGTTTTCTAAAGTTGAATGCTACAGAGCTTCAGACACCTTTACAGCAGATGACTTTTGGAAGAAAGAATACAAGAAATCACTGAAGATGAGTAATTTCTGCTTTTCCAACTCTTCATTTTACTTCAACTTTTCTAGAATCAAACATATTATTGGAAAACGGAGCTATTGCGAATTATGAGCAATTTTGAAAAAATATAAAGTTGTCAGCTACAAATGTATTAAAAGTCGCATTTTTTCGGGAAAGAAGTAACTGATTTTTACAACATACATCCAACCCGGTGTTCGGATCCCAGCCCACATGGCTGACATGCCGGAAATCGGTTGGGGTACTGATATCTTCTTTGGTGAGTTTTTTCTTCTTATTATCCTTGCTTGGCTTCTTCTTGCTGGTGTTCTCTTTGACGGGAGCTGGTTTGTTCAGAGTTACATTAGAGTTACTCAGAGGGGCACTAGTACCTGTAAATATTAAATCATCAATTAAATGTCAAATGATGACCTTCCTTATCATGTCATTTTCATTTCAGCAGATATAATTGATTCTTCTGAATCAAACATCATTGTACAAACAAGAGCACCGCGTACGGCACAGACGCTCGACTGATAGGGAGAAAAAAATAAATAAAAAATGAGCTAAACAAAAAACCTTAACCGACGACCACGCCGCCGTCATGACAATAGCTCTCTTTTTTTTCAAAAGTCGAGCTAACAAGTGTTCCAAACAGTCACAATTTACTCCCATCAAGAAAACATTACTATCAAGTGGTTACAGCAATCTGACTGGAAATTAAACTTGATATAGATTCAACAAGAATTACTCAAAATAGAGGCTGGATAAAGCTGATTTAGCAAAAAGTTCCCTAATAAAGGGACCATAACTCTGGACCATCTGGTCTATATTTTTAACCCTTTCCCAAATGCAACAACTCTGCAGCAGACAACTTTAGACTTTAACAAGAGCGCCAAATGTCACAAAATACGCCCGTCCTGTATAGTGATAATTGTTATTGAGCTGACAAGACCAATTTTAGGTAATTTCTATAATTAAAGGGCGATAACTCTTGATTGCCTTAAGGGATATGGCTAGTTATCGAACTGGTCCGAGATATTATGCCAATACACATTCTGACCAAATTTGATGATGATTATTAGACAAAGGTTTCTAAAGTTATTGAGCTGACAAGACTAATTTTGGTTAATTTCTATAATTAAAGGGCGATAACTCTTGATTGACTAAAAGCGATATGGCTAGTTATGGAACTTGTCCGAGATATTATGCCAATACACATTGTGACAAAATTTGGTGATGATTGGCGGAGTTTTCTAAAGTTATTGAGCTGACAAGACAATTTTGGGTAATTTCTATAATTAAAGGGTGATAACTCTTGATTGACTTGAGAGATGGCTAGTTATCGAACTTGTCTGAGATATATTCCAAATACACATTCTGACACAATTTTGTGATGATTGGACAAAGGCTTCTAAAGTTATTGAGCTGACAAGACCAATTTTGGGTAATTTCTATAATTAAAGGGCGTTAACTCTTGATTGACTAAAGCGATATGGCTAGTTATCAAACTTGTCCGAGATATAATCCCAATACACATGCTGACAAAATTTGGTGATGATTGGACAAAGGCTTCTAAAGTTATTGAGCACACAAGACCAATTTTTGGTAATTTCTATAATTAATGAATGTATATTGTTTTATGGTGCATCGACAGCTAAGGTCATTAAGCGCGCATTTAAATTTTATTATTCATGTTCCCTGGGTGAACAAACCAGTACTAGGCTAGAAAATGTGCCTTGCCCAAGGGCACTCCACCATGACCGAATTGCCGCGACTGGGGATCGAACCCAGGACACCCGGTTTCGAAATCCCCGACGCTAACCACTCGACCACAGCGGATTCCTTTCTATAATTAAAGGGCGATAAGTCTTGATCGACTAAAGCGATATGGCTAGTTATCGAACTTGTCCGAGATATTATCCCAATACACATTTTGACAAAATTGGGTGATGATTGGACAAAGGCTTCTAAAGTTATTGAGCTGACAACATACTGGACGCCGCCCGCCCGTACGCCGCAGGTAAAACAAAAATACGATCCGTTTTTTTCAAAACGGGCGTATAAAAACATACCTTTAAATGAAAGAACAATAGTTAAAAAGAGTTGAAAACAGTGACAAAAGCAGAAATTACTTGTATTGAGCAATTTCTTCTTTTGTCACAGTGTTTTCAAAAGTCGTCTGCTGCAGAGGCATCATGTGGCAAAGGGCTAATACAACTTGACTGAGAAATTGTCTCAATAAAGAGTGACTACTTGTGGTTAATATTTGATAAGGATTACACAAGTTAGAAAACGGACAAAGCTAATTTAGCAAAATTTCAGTTATTAACCCTTTCCCACATACAACAAACCTGCAGCAGACGACCGGAGCACGTGTGTCACCTGCCGGCACCTTGTCAGAAAATTTTAATTTTTGACAGAAAAGGGGCAATAACTCTGATATAAAAAATATTTGGATTATCCCCCTTTTGTGAACCCATCACAAGGATTGATATAAACATTTGTCAGAAGTTTCAATCCAATCCTTTGAGTAGAAAAAAAAATATTTGAAAACGTGACGAAAAAGTGTGACGACAGACATCGGACAGACAGACGCCGGACAAAAAAAAAAGTAATCCCTAAGTGCCTACCATGCTACGCAGGTGACACAAAAACAGCCTTTGAAAAAATTGTTAAAAAAGGTAAACTGGCCCTTATCGACAATGCTCCTTTCCTTACATTTTTCTCTTCTTTTCAAACTTATTTAAAAGAAAAATAATTAATTCTCAAACCACGTATTTATAGCTTCAAATGCAGATGTAGCAGACAGCGTTGGAAAACATTGTGAGAAAAAGAGAAGCTGCTTGTTAGTTCAGTTATCAGCGATGCATCCTTTCCTTACATGTTGTTTCTACTTCAAAGTTGTTAAACACAAGAAATAAGATTCATACCTTTAAAATCCTTTTTATTCTCTAATTGTTTTGATTTTTTTTTATTTGGTATGAATAAGTGTTGTAAGTTTCAAAGCAATATCTGTAATGGTTTTGATAAACAAGAGGGCCATGATGGCCCTGGATCACTCACCTGATCTATAGAATTCATAATATGAAGCATGTAGATTTTATAATTTTCAAATTGAGCCAGCACTTTTGGACAAGAAGATTTTTTAAGATTTGGCAATTTTCCCCTTTTCTGATGCCACAGCAACCAAAGTTCTACTTGAAATTAAATTCTTTGAACAATTTTGAAACGGGACCACCTAAAGACCATCCTGTGAAGTAATTTTGAAATCTGGCTAGTACTTTTGGACAAGAAGATTTTTAAAGTTTTAGCAATGAACATATAAGGAAAACAAGCCCCGCCCCGTTGCGGCCATGTTTTTCAACGGATCGGAAATAATTAAACAATCTTCATAGAGGGTGCCCTTAGGAACATAAATTTTGTGCAAAATAATTTTTAAATCGGGCCAGCACTTTTGGACAAGAAGTTTTTTTAATATTTGGCAATTTTCCCCTTTTCTAATGCCGCAGCAACCAAAGTCCTACTTGGAATTAAATTCTTTGAACAACATTGAAAGGGGACCACCTTAGGACCATTTCTGTGAAGTTATTTTGAAATCTGGCCAGTACTTTTGGACAAGAAGATTTTTAAAGTTTTAACAATGCACATATAAGGAAAACAAGCCCCACCCCCTTGCGACCATGTTTTTCAACAGATCGGAAATATTTGAACAAGCTTGGTAGGGGGTGCCCCAAGGAACATTTGTGCAAAATAATTTTTAAATCGGGCCAACACTTATGAACAAGAAGATTTTTTAAGATTTAGCAATTTTCCCCTTTTCCGATGCTGCAGCAACCAAAGTTCTACTTGGAATGAAATTCTTTGAACAACTTTGAAAGGGGACCACCTAAGGACCATTTCTGTGAAATTATTTTCAAATCTGGCCAGTACTTTTGAACAAGAAGATTTTTTAAAGTTTTAACAATGCACATATAAGGAAAACATGCCCCGCCCCCTTGCGGCCATGTTTTTCAACGGATCAGAAATATTTGAACAATCTTGGTAGAGGGTGCCCTAAGGAACATTTGTGCAAAATAATTTTCAAATCGGGCCAGCACATTTGGACAAGAAGATTTTTTAAGATTTGGCAATTTTCCCCTTTTCTGATGCCGCAACAGCCAAAGTTCTACTTGGAATTAAATTCTTTGAACAACTTTGAAAGGGGACCACCTAAGGACCATTCCTGTGAAGTTATTTTGAAATCTGTCCATTGGTTTAGTAGAAGAAGTCATTTGTAGGAAATTGTTAACAGACAGACGGACAGACGATGACGACAGTGATCACAAAAGCTCACCTTGCACTTCGTGCATAGGTGAGCTAAAAAGTGAAATGGTTTTGACAAAAAAGTGAATTGGTACAAAAATCTTAACCAAGCTGTGACACCAACGCCAACAACGAGTAGTATAGCTAGTCTTTTCTTTGAATAAACAAGCTAAAAATGGTGGCATATATAGAATTTGTTGAAGATGATCAGTAGCTATTTTTCTGCGATGTTTTCATGTTTTCTAAAACCTTTCATCTTTATCGTTTTCTTCACATGTTCTGAAAGATTTATATAAATAAATACAGTACATTTCATCCATTTTTCACCCCTACCCACTTGCCAATGCATTTTAATGCATCTAAAGCAGATGACTTTTGAAAATATTGTGGCAAAAGGAGAAAATGTTCATAATGAGCAAAATTTCCTTATGCCAAAACCTTTTTAAATGCTATTCTATAATTAAACAGTCATTTAGAAAGATTTTCCATTCTTTCTCCTAGATTATTTCAAAGTCATCAGCTGCAGATTTTTAATTTCTGGGAGAGGGTTGATTTACGAATCTATATCTATTGTAACAATACCTACCAACATTAACGGGTTTTTTAGGTTGGCTTGGGGGAGAGGCTACACTCTTTGTTCCTGCTTGCTGCTTCTTCTTGTCTGTAATAAATATTTTCTCAGAATAAGAACTTCAAAGTGTTTAACCCTTTCCCTCATTTATACACTTTCTGATGCCTCTGCAGCAGACAGTTTTTTGAAAACATAGTGACAAAAGAAAAAATTGCTCAAACGAGCAATTTCTCCTTTTGCAACAATGTTTTCCACTTTTAGTCATAGGTTATCCATTCAATTATAGAGATTTTCTATTTATTGACAAAATATGTTCAAAGTCTTTTGCTGTAGAATTGGCGTATAAGGGAAAGGGTTTAAGACATAAAGGACACAATTCCCCCATGGCAGTCTGTTTACCAATCAACATGACACAAGGAATCTGTTAGAGGGTAACACTAGGAAAATGTCTGTAACAAAATTTGAAAATTGGGTCATTATGTTCTCCGAACACAACTTAAAATGTGAAGGTAAAATTATGCTAAATGCATCCGCTGACTTGCTGATCTACAGTACTATAGTCCTTAAAAAACCCTTTGTTTGCGTAGAAATGAGTGTATACCATCACCAGAATGTATTGAATATATGACATTGAGTTTAAATGCATTGTGAATGTGTATAGGATGCACTGGAAATGATTGCTTTGATCACTTTTAGTATTTTGACCATGTTTGAAAGTGAAAGTAGAGAATGCTAAACACCGGTTTTGTTCGGGCCTGATTTGGTCCAAAATGACGGTTACCATTTTTGCCTGGTGAGTTCTTTCTTGCATAATGCATTACCCCACATTTTCTTTGGATTGTTTTAAAGCTAGGAGGTAACTCTTTTCAATGATATATGGTGTTCTACATGAGAAACGCTTAGCAAGTGTAACAATTGAGGACTAAAACTGGTTGATTTCCATGGAAAGAAAAAAGGATTTTGTTGGTGTATTGTAACCTTAAGGCAAAATTAGTAAAACAGCCCCAATCTCTGGTAGCCATATGTTATCACCAATCAATTCGGCTTGAAGGAGTTAGGATAAGATTACTCTAAGATATCGAAGCCATTTTTAAAGTATTTGGTATGACCCGGCTGGGGATCAAACCCGCTACCTACTGCACCAAAGGTGAACACTACAAAACAGCGGCAGTCTTAACTATTCTGAGGTGAACATTTTCTTTTAAGTTTCCAATAGACATTTAATTTGAAACAGTAAAAAATGCTAAAAACAAGTAATATCTCCATTTGCCAATATGTTTTCAAGTTTTGTCAGTAAGTTAACCTTCAGATAGAGATATTGTTCAGTTTTTCATGAGATGTGTTATTTTATGTGGGAAAGGGGTAATTATCATGCTGAATTCCTCATTTGGATTCATTATCATTGATTTTTAATGAATTCTTACACATTGATGAAGTGCCTTTTGCTATACATACTGATACATAAGTAACCAAAATGTAGACTGAGATACTAATGAATTCTTACACATTGATGGAGTGCCTTTTGCTATACATACTGATACATAAGTAACCAAAATGTAGACTGAGATACTAATGAATTCTTACACATTGATTGAGTGTCTTTTGCTATACATACTGATACATAAGTAACCAAAATGTAAACTGAGATACTAATGAATTCTTACACATTGATGGAGTGCCTTTTGCTATACATACTGATACATAAGTAACCAAAATGTAAACTGAGATACTAATGAATTCTTACACATTGATGGAGTGCCTTTTGCTATACATACTGATACATAAGTAACCAAAATGTAGACCGAGATACTAATGAATTCTTACACATTGATGGAGTGCCTTTTGCTATACATACTGATACATAAGTAACCAAAATGTAGACTGAGATACTAATGAATTCTTACACATTGATTGAGTGTCTTTTGCTATACATACTGATACATAAGTAACCAAAATGTAAACTGAGATACTAATGAATTCTTACACATTGATTGAGTGTCTTTTGCTATACATACTGATACATAAGTAACCAAAATGTAGACTGAGATACTAATGAATTCTTACACATTGATGGAGTGCCTTTTGCTATACATACTGATACATAAGTAACCAAAATGTAGACTGAGATACTAATGAATTCTTACACATTGATTGAGTGTCTTTTGCTATACATACTGATACATAAGTAACAAAAATGTAGACTGAGATACTAATGAATTCTTACACATTGATTGAGTGTCTTTTGTTACATACCGATACATAAGTAACCAAAATGTAAACTGAGATACTAATGAATTCTTACACATTGATGGAGTGCCTTTTGCTATACATACTGATACATAAGTAACCAAAATTTAAACTGAGATACTAATGAATTCTTACACATTGATGGAGTGCCTTTTGCTATACATACTGATACATAAGTAACCAAAATGTAGACCGAGATACTAATGAATTCTTACACATTGATGGAGTGCCTTTTGCTATACATACTGATACATAAGTAACCAAAATGTAGACTGAGATACTAATGAATTCTTACACATTGATTGAGTGTCTTTTGCTATACATACTGATACATAAGTAACCAAAATGTAAACTGAGATACTAATGAATTCTTACACATTGATTGAGTGTCTTTTACTATACATACTGATACATAAGTAACCAAAACGTAGACTGAGATACTAATGAATTCTTACACATTGATGGAGTGCCTTTTGCTATACATACTGATACATAAGTAACCAAAATGTAGACTGAGATACTAATGAATTCTTACACATTGATTGAGTGTCTTTTGCTATACATACTGATACATAAGTAACCAAAATGTAAACTGAGATACTAATGAATTCTTACACATTGATGGAGTGCCTTTTGTTACATACCGATACATAAGTAACCAAAATGTAGACTGAGATACTAATGAATTCTTACACATTGATTGAGTGCCTTTTGTTACATACTGATACATAAGTAACCAAAATGTAAACTGAGATACTAATAAATTCTTAGACATTGATGGAGTGCCTTTTGTTATACATACTGATACATAAGTAACCAAAATGTAGACTGAGATACTAATGAATTCTTACACATTGATGGAGTGCCTTTTGTTACTGATTCACGAGTAACCAACATGTAGACCGAGATAAGACGATTTTGTATACATAGTTTGCAAAGGTAGTTTGGAACTGTGGATTGTTGCATACATAGATATTCTTTAACCCTTTCATAAATGCAATAAATATACAGCGGACAACTTTGAAAACATCCAGGCAAATATCGTTAATTTCTCTATAAATAGTAATTTAATATTGAATAAAGTTAAAA
Source organism: Serripes groenlandicus (assembly GCA_031761405.1). Lineage (NCBI taxonomy): Eukaryota > Metazoa > Mollusca > Bivalvia > Cardiida > Cardiidae > Serripes > Serripes groenlandicus. The sequence continues at coordinate 46,961 of JASEVX010000755.1, forward strand.
ACATTGATACAAAACGTGAAATTGCTCATACAATGAAAACATTGTCACAATATTTTCAGAAGTTGCCTGTTGCAGAGAAGTTAGAAAGCTTCTACATGTGGGAAGGGTTAAAGTCGTATATAGCAGGATAAGGATTACAAGATTTTAAACTAAAGTCAAATGCTCCAACCAATCAATGCTCATAAATACCCATTCTTTTTTTTGCCCTTTCCAACAATTTTCCTTCAACCATCTGCTTAAACTTTAAGGCTTCATTCTCGCTAGCAAAGTTGAGGCCAGCCTGACAGTCCTGTAAATAAAACAATTTCCTTTTTGCAAGGCTATTGTCAAATAACATGTGATATCTCCCCTTTCCACATATAGCAAATCTGCAGCAGACGACTGTGAAGAGATACAGGCAAAAATATGTAAAATCTCTATAAATCAGTATAATTAATGAATAGAATTGAAAACATTGTGAAACGGGGAGGTTTTGCTCATCATGAGTAATTTCTCCTTTTATCACGATGTTTTCAAAAGCCGTCTGGAGCAGATACAATTTTAGTTAAACCACAACTAAAGAACACTTATAAACAGTTTTGAATTATGTCTACATACATAGACTTACATCTCGTAACACAATTCAATCTATTAATAATTCTATTGTTACTTTAAACAATGAACATTATTTCACATGATTCCAGGGTGACTAACCAGTCATTGGCTAAGAAATGTGTCAAAGGGCACTCAATAATGAGAACAATGAACAGGCATCAACAATAAACAGCTTTCTATTATGTGAATATATACTTGCATCTTCTTATACAGTTCATTATAGAAATAATTGTACTGGATCTTTAACCCTTTCCCTCATACGACAATTCTGCAGCAGACGACTTTGAACGTATTTTGTCAAAACATAGAAAATCTCCATAATTGAATGGACAACCTATGACAAAAAGTGGAAAACATTGTGGCAAAAGGAGAAATTGCACGTTTTGTGCAATTTCTTCTTTTGTCACTATGTTTTCAAAAAGCTGTCTGCTGCAGAGGCGTCAGAAAGCGTCTATATAAGGGAAAGGGTTTAAACATGATAAGTATTTTACATGATTCTAGGGTGACTAACTAGTCATCGGCTAGGAAATGTGCCTTGTCAAAGAGCACTCCATAATGAGAACTGATAACAGGCATCAAACGCAGGATGCTGTATTGAGGAATAAGTTTTAACCCTTTCCCACATATAGACGCTTTCTGATGCCTCTACAGCAGACAACTTTTGAAAACTGTGTGGCAAAAGGAAAAATTGCTCAAACCAAGCAATTTCTCCATTAGTTCTTTTTGCAGTAATTATTATACCTTCATATATAGAGATTTTCAGGGTTTTGCCAAAAGGCTTTCAAAGTCCTCGGCAGCAGGTTTGCTGTAACTATGTGGGTAAGGGTTATATGAGATTTGCCGCCGGAAAATTAAACATTGTGTATTTGTGACAAGAATGGACAAATAACTACCTGATATTTGTTTAACCCTTTCCCTCATACGACAATTCTGCAGCAGACGACTTTGAACATATTTTGTCAAAAAAAAGAAAATCTCTATAATTAATTGAATGGATAACCTATGACTAAAAGTGGAAAACATTGTGGCAAAAGGAGAAATTGCTCGTTTTGAGCAATTTCTTCTTTTCTCACTATGTTTTCAAAAAGCCATCCGCTGCAGAGGCGTCAGAAAGCGTTTTTATGAGGGAAAGGGTTAACGCTTTTACTGATACAATATTTCAGTGCCATATAATAAATTGTATCATCTGAAAAATTTGAAATTTAAAACAAATATTGTCTAATGGAAAAACTTAAATATACATGTATAGTGAAACATTTTAGGGAAGTGCCATTTCTGAAGTTTCCACAATGGTTTCCTAAGCTGTCTGAATGATGCAGGGATATCTTAGTATTTTTTATGGAAATTACTATGTTGTCTAAACAAAATGTGTTCATAGTTACATATGTGTAGCCTGCTAATTAGTCAGTAAGGAAAAGCATAAAAGACAGCGGAAGATAACTTATCCTAAGTTTCAGCCTGCCAATGGTTGATTTTTGAAGTTTAAACAGCATTTTTAAAAAAATCATCAATTTCATAGATGCCAGTTCGTCTACCAAAGTGTTTCTGGCTTTCTTTAGTTTCTCACACCAGTTTTTCCAAGCAACTGGCTGCTTTAGCCCAATGGTGGAAGAAAAATGACGTTTATTACATTGACTTTTGTCAAACATTGAAAAGATTGTTGACGGACTTGGATTTCGATTAACAGCCTGAACTACCTTGGCTGCCAATTGAGGCGACTCACAAATTTAACTATAATGGAACATTCACAATATAAATTGTACAACAATCAGGTTATTATTTCCCTATTTTGTTTATAATTTCAACTGTCAACTTGAACTAACACTTTTCTGTATTGTTGTTATAACATATATATGTATACATACGTCTGCTTCAAATGTATGAAAGTAGTCCCTTGGTGCTTTGTACTTAAACTGGGTGTACAGTTCTTGCTCCCATAACATCTGTCTGCTCTGGAATAAGAACATTAATAATACATTATGCTTTACATACTCCATGGTTAACAAAAGAAAAGGTAGCAAACGATGTTGAAATTTTCTGGGGGAAAATGTATGGAAAATGGCTGAATGAATTTGAGGAAAAATTTTAAATTATGGTTGAAAAAAACCCATTATGACTCTTTTTTCCTATTGCCAAAATATTTTCAAATGTTGTCTGGGATCAGGTGGTGTGGATGTGTCAATATGTGTCTGCATGTGGGAAAGGGATAACCTTTAATGAAAGATAAGATACTGAAAAGAGTTTAATGGTGTCGAATAGTTTGCTCAGATACATCAAAATGTGCATGCATTTGGACAAGTTAAATTAATGTGTGAACAAAATAAACAAGAAGGTGAAGCTTTAAACATAAAACAAGATTCTCTTCTCATTAAATGGTAAAATGTCCTCATCTCCATCTTAACCATTTCCCACATACATAGAGTTTCTAACGCATTTGCAGAAGATGACTTTTGAAAACATTGTGGCAAAGGAAGAAATTTACAATTACCGGTAGTCTTAATTTAGAGTGGTTTGAGTATACTGGATCAGACACATGAAACTTTTCTACTTGTCAATGACAGCTTGTCCAAGTTAAACTAAGATGGTCATGGAATTACACAACCAAAGTCTAAGTTATCGCTTACAAATCCCAACAATGGATATAAATTTGTCAAAATAATACATCACATTCAAGAAAATTGATTTAAACTTATAAATTATAATTATCATTTTTTACCATTTATTTTTCATTCAATTACTTTATTTAGTATAATTTACAAGCAAAATAGCTTTAAAAGATTTTAAAAACAATCAAGCTTAATTCTAAAGGTACAGATTCAAGTGTGTACTATAAAGGGTTCAACGATACAATTAAAGAGGTTAATTTGCCTGAAGTTATCTATTTAAATAAGTATCATCAGATAACCCTTTCCCTTACAGAACGTGCAATTTCTTCTTTTGACACAATGTTTTCCACTTTTAGTCATGGGTTATCAATTCAATTATAGAGATTTTCCATTTTTTGACAAAGTATGTGCAAAGTCGTCTGCTGCAGAATTGTTGTATGAGGGAAAGGGTTAAACTGTGATGATGCTCTGTTTTGATATATTTCACCACGCTCCCGATGAGTCATCCGTCAAACATCATTACTAATTGCCGCAGCGCTATTTATAGATTAGTCCTCATGATGTATTTAATCAGGTTAATTTGCATGATAATAATTACATTGATGCATTAAAACAGTCCCCTTCATCCTTTCCCACAAGGACATACAACAAATCTACAGAAGATGACTATGAAAACAATCATGCAAAAACATGGTAAATCTCTATAAATGAAAGTTTAATTACTGAAAACAGTTGAAAACATTGTGGCAAAAGGTGAAATTGTTTGTTTTGATCAATTAATACTTTTGCCACAATGATTTTAAAAGTTGTTTCCTGCAGATGCATCAGAATGTATCTACAAGTGGGAAAGGGTTAACCGTTAACAACTTGCAGACAACATTTGAAAACTTTGTGACAAAAGAAGAAATTTCTCCTTTTGCCACAGTATTTTTTAACTCTATTCTATTATTTACTTTAATTTTTACAGCTTTGTCCATGTTACCGACCTTTAAAGTCATCTGCTGCATATAATTATGATGTATGTGGAAAAAGGTACACCCTTTGCTCATTTGTATATGGTTTGATACTTTGAAGCAGTGCATGTTAGAAGGATTTCATGTGTCTCCTGCCAATAATAACCAAGAGTGAGATCTTTCAGGATCAAGCTGACTGAGATCATTATGTGTCACTCTCTGCTTAAACCAACAACTTAAAAGCTGA
>JASEVX010000756.1:0-51352 GCA_031761405.1 Serripes groenlandicus
TAAAGGCATATTGCTTCCGATCTGCATATTGTTTATGCATCATTGACACCAAGGGCGCTCATCATAATATAATTTTAAAACATGAGTAGTTTGTTATTTTCATCTATAAAAAAGGAAGGAAAGAATTAAAATAAATTAACATGTTGTAGGGCTCAGTTTATGTTCGAAATTAAGTTTAAATTATACAACAATTTCAATGAGATTTTTAACTGTTTAGTTGATATTATATTAGTCTAATTTATAAATATTGGACTACATTTCAACATTTGTTAAAGTATGATATAATTAGGATGCCAAGCTAATATCATTTTGAGAAAAAGAGAAACTCATGTCTTCAGTGATTTAACCCTTATCTCATTGTTTTAAAAGTAGATTGCTGCAAAGGTGTCCACTGTTGACTTTAATAGAGGAAAGGTAAAATGACGTGCTATTGCATGCAAATCCTAAATTGTCTGTTTTGTGGTTTTATTGAAAAATAATAAAATTCAAATATTCTGACAAACATCTTGAAAAGTGTATGTGGAATTCATAAATCTTATAATTATTCCTTAATGAAAGCACTGTATACATACTAAGACTAATGATTGGCAAGATTACTCATTTCCCATTCCATTACTGTTTATGATCAATAATTAGTTGGTTGTGTATATGGTCAACCTACTTTGGAATGGAGATTGATCATAAACAATGAAAGGCTTCAATTATCATTCACTTCGTTGACAAAACAATGCAAGTTATGATACATTTTCACTTGACCCCACCCTGATGTTCCAATATACCCCTCAGTTGATAACTGTTTATTCAACTACTATAATGTTAGTGTTATGCATAACTGCACTATGGATATCCGGCGACATTGATGCGTTGCATCAACTTTCTCTGTACTATTATTTAAAGAGATTTTTCACATTTTTAGATCACCTAGAGCCCCTTGGCTCAAGGTGAGCTATTCTGATCACGTTTTGTCCGTCGTTAACATTTAGATCATCTCCTCCTTAACCTCTTTCAAAATTGTTCAAAGATTTAAATTCCATCGAGAACTTTGGTTGCTGTGGCATCAGAAAAGGGAAAAATTGACAAATCTTAAAAAATCTTCTTGTCCAAAAGTATTGGCCCGATTTGAAAATATTTTGCACAAATGTTCCTTGGGGTACCCTCTACCAAGATTGTTCAAATATTTCGATCCGTCGAAAAACATGGCCCCCAGGGGGCGGAGCTTATTATCCTTATATGTGCATTGTTAAAACTTTAAAAATCTCCTGTCCAAAAGTACTGGCCCGATTTGAAAATTATTTTGCACAAATGTTCATTGGGGCACCCTTTACCAAGATTGTGTCAAATATTTCCGCGGCATCAGAAATTGAGAAAATACCCAAACTTTAATAACCTCCATCTCCATAATCCATTTGTCAGATTCCAAGATAATTTGCAGAAATGTTTTTTGGGTGACTCTACAAAATCTGTTCAAGCCATATTGATTTCATTGACAAACAGGGCAGCAAAGCGGCATCAGGAAATGTGCAAAATGACAAATCTTTATAATTCCATTCTTATTAAAGTTCTTGTTAGATTTCAAGATACAAATGGCTTTTACTGATAAACTATTTCTTTAACTGAGTGTCCACTCCTTGCAGTTTCTTTTGAACTCCTGATAAAATTTTCACAGATATTTGCAGTTAAATATTTGCTTTTAATTTACTATCATTCAGGTGATTGATTTAGGGCTATCTTGGCCTTCTTGTTACCTAGATGTTTCCAAAGTCGTCTGCTGCAGATTTGGTGTTATTCCTTACCCATATATGTACATGTAGATGCTTTCGAGAGTCTCTGCAGTATATGACTTTAACCCTTTCCCACACACAGCAACTCTGCAGCAGAAGACTTTAAAAACATACCCGAATTTTTTTGAAAACTTCCTTTAAATGAAAGTACAATAATTGAATAGAGTTCTTTTGTTGGCATCTTTTCAAAAGCTGTCTGCTGCAGAGGTGTCAGAAAGCGTCTCGATGAGGAAAATGGTTACAAAAACATGTGGCAGAAGAAGAAATTGCTCATACTTATAGCCATTTCACTTTGACCACAGCGTTTTCAATTATATTGGATTGTTTTTAACCTTTCCCACATTCAACAAATCTGCAGAAGACAACTTTGAAATCATTAACGCAAACATTTGCAAAAGCTCTATAAATGTAGGAGTTGAAAAGTTAAAAGAGTTGAAAACATAGGTGCAATAGGAGAAATGGCTTGTTTTGAGCAATTTCTACTTTTGTCACAATGTTTTCAAAAAGTCGTCTGCAGCAGAGGTGTCAGAAAGTATCTGTATGTGGGAATGGGTTAAAACCACTCATTTATGGGATTTTTTTTTAATGTTTTGCTGCCTGCTGCAGATGTGTTGAATGGTGGCAAAGGGATAACAGTAGTTTGTAATATTAAATATTTATTTGTTTTCAATTTTGGAGTGGGAAATAAGCCCACTAGGGAACTTAGCCATTTCTCTCATACGAGAAAATCTAATGGATAACCTATGACTAAAAGTGGAAAACATTGTGGCAAAAAGGAGAAATTGCTTGTTTTGAGAAATTTCTTCTTTTGTCACTATGTTTTAGGCTTAGGTTCCTGATTCAAATTGCAGGTTTTCATATTAACCCTTGCCCACTTGCAGATGCATTTTAGACTCATCTGAAGCAGACAACTTTTTGAAAACCTTTTGTTAAAATGCTCTTCCATAGATATGCAATTCTCCAGGTGCTTGTTCCACAAGCCTTTTAAGCCTATTCAATAATAGATTTGTCCATGTTTTAGCTCACCTATGCACGAAGTGTAAGGTGAGCTATTCTGATCACATTTTATCCGGCGTCGTCGTCCATCGTCAGCATTTGTGCTTGTTAACACTCTACAGGCTACAATTTGCATGCAATCTTCATGAAAGTTTATCAGAACATTCATCTCCATCAAATCTTGGACAAGTATATGAGGTCAAAAACTAGGTCACTAGGTCAAATTTAAGGGAAATCTTGTCAGGGCTCACGCTGTTGTTCGCCATTTGAGCCATTGGCTCAGAAGAAAATGGCATTGGCGACAGTCCCATTTTTGCCCTTTTTCCCGATCGCCAACCACAAATATAACAAAATTCCGACAGGGAAATAGCTTTTACCTTTAAAGCTATAAAATACTACATTCACAGCGTGTCCGTTTAAAAAATCAATAGTGGCTGTGTGTGTGTGTACACTATGTTCAGTTGGGTACATTCAACTCGATGGTTGTATGCAAACGGTTGTAACTACATCTTGAACAATATGTAGTTACAACCGTCTTTCATCAATCCCTCAAACTGTTTGTCGCGTGTAAAATAAAGCCCGAGGTGATAGATTAGCGATTTACGCAATCGGTTAAAGATATATTTTAAAGATTAATGAAATTGCTCTCTAATTATTTAATCGCGAGTTGATTGTAGCAAGGTGGAATGCCTTTAATAATTACAATTAGTGTCGATTGGTTTCGCGCGGTTCTTTACAAAAACAAATATTTGAGACATTTTCGCATTGATTTCGTGCACACTTTTTACGGCCGATTTCTACCTTATTTTGCAACAAGTTGTTAACACTCTGGAGGCCACATTTCAACTTGAAAATTTATCAGAATGTTTGTCTTCAAGTTCGAATATGGGTCATGTTGGGTCAAATACTAGGTCATAGGTCAAATTGATAGAACATCTTGTTGACACCCTAGAGGCCGCAATGTTTGTTTCAGCAGTTTGAAATTGTGGCAGAATGTTTGTCTTAAAAATATATAGGTCAAGTTCGAATATGGGTTATGCCGGGTCAAAAACTAGGTCACTAGGTCAAATTGAAGGAAAATCTTGTTAACACTTTGGATGCCACATTTTTTGCCTCAGTAGTCAACATTTGAGCTTGTGAACACTCTACAGGCTACATTTCGCATCCAATCTTCATGAAAGTTTATCAGAACGTTCATCTCCATAAAATCTTGGACAAGTTCGAAACTGGGCCATATGAGGTCAAAAACTAGGTCACTAGGTCGAATTGAAGGGAAATCTTGTTAACACTCTGGAGGCCACATTTTGAACTTGAGCATGTTGAAATTTTATCAGAATGTTTGTCTTGATGATATGTAAGTCAAGTTCGAACATGGGTCACGTCGGGTCAAAAAGTAGGTCACTATGTCAAATTGAAGGAAAATCTAGTTAACACTCCAGAGGCCGCAATGTTTGCTTCAGCAGTTTGAAATTTTGTCTTAAAAATATCTAGGTCAAGTTCGAATATGGGTTATGCCGGGTAAAAAACTAGGTCACTAGGTCAAATTGAAGGAAAATCTTGTTAACACTTTGGATGCCGCATTTTCTGCTTCAGCAGCTTGAAATTTGGTCAGAATGTTTGTCTAAATGATATCTAGGCCAAGATCGGATATGGGTCATGCCGGGTTAAAAACTAGGTCACTAGGCCAAATTGAAGGGTAATCTTGGATATGTAGGTCAAGTTCAAATATGGGTCATATTGGATCAGAAACTAGGTCACTAGGCCAAATTGAAGGAAAATCTTGTTTAACACTTTGGATGCCGTATTTTTGCTTCAACAGCTTGATATTTGGTCAGAATGTTTGTCTAAATGATATCTAGGCCAAGTTCGGATATGGGTCATGCCGGGTTAAAAACTAGGTCACTAGACCAAATTGAAGGGTAATCTTGGATACTGCATTTTAAGCTCGACTTTTGAAAAAAACGAGAGCTATTGTCACGACCCTGGCGTGGTCGGCGGCGGCGGCGTGGTGGTCTGGTTAAGGTTTTTTGTTTAGCTCATTTTTTTTTCTTCTGTTTTCTACCTATCAGTCGAGCGTCTGTGCCGTACACGGTGCTCTTGTTAATTTTAGCATGACGAAACTTTATCAGAATGTTTTTCTTGATGATATGTAGGCTAAGTTCGAATATGGGACATGCTGGGTCAAAAACTAGGTCAATAGATCAAATTGAAGGAAAATCTTGTGAACACTTTGGATGCCGCATGTTTTGCTTCAGCAGCTTGAAATTTGGTCAGAATGTTTGTCTGAATTATATCTAGGTCAAGTTTGAATATGGGACATATTGGATTAGAAACTAGGTCAATAAGGAAAATATTGTTCAAACTCCGGAGGCCGCATTTTTACTTTGAGCAAGTTGAAACTTTGTCAGAATGTTGTCTTGATGATATCTAGTCCATGTTGGAATATGGGTCATATCAGGTAAATAAATATAGATCACTAGGCCAAATGAAGGAAAATATTGTTAACACTGTGGTGGTTACATTCAGAATAATTGTCTTGATGTGTTTTGCATTGCAGTACATTGTATAATTAAGGTGAGCGATCCGGTCATCATGGCCCTCTTGTTAAAATATGTTTGCAAAGTCATCTAAGTTCTGCAGATTCGTTATATGTAGGAAAGTGTTAACCTAAATGTTTATCTTGGATGAAGCTTTAAATCCTGGGTAGAACGCAAGAAAAATGGCTTCAAACAAGTGTTTATTTGAACCATTCCATGAATGGAGTTGAGAACATTGTTGCAAGATGAATGAATGAATGATTGTACATGTATATTGTTTTATGGCGCATCGACAGCTAAGGTCATTTAGCGCGCAATTAAATTAAATTATTCATGATCCCTGGATAAACAAACCAGTACTAGGCTAGAAAATGTGCCTTGCCAAAGGGCACTCCACCATGACCGTAGTGCCGCGACTGGGGATCGAACTCGGGACACCCGGTTTCGAAATCCCCGACGCTAACCACTCGACCTGTTGCAAGATGAGCAATTTCTACTTAATATACCCCAAGGTTTGCAAAAGTCCTTGGCTGCAGAGGTTCCAGAAAGCGTCTGTATGTTGGTAATTATTAGGGTTTAGATGCTGTTTCGATCACCTGACACTGAATATCCTTTACCCCCTGCAAATCTGCAGCAGATTATTTAAAAAACATCAAGGCAAAAATATTAAAAATTTCTATATATATGAAAGTGTGATAATTGAATGGAGTTGAAAACATTGTTAGAAAAGATGAAATTGTTCATAATGAGTAATTATGCCCCCTCCCCCTTCAAAGAAGAGGGGTGGGTATATTGCTTTGCACATGTCGGTCCGTCTGTAGACCAAAGCTTGTCAGAGTGATAACTCAACAATGCCTAGACCTATGGTCCTCAAACTTGACTTGGAGGTTGGGTCTGACCAGTAGATGAACCCTATTTATTTTGAGGTCATTGGGTCAAAAGCCTTTTTAGCATGTCTGAGTGATAACTCAATAATGCCTGGACCTATGGTCCTCAAACTTGACTTGGAGGTTGGGCCTGACCAGTAGATGAACCCTATTTATTTTGAGGTCATTGGGTCAAAGGTCTAGGTCACAGTGACCTTGAACACAAAAACATTTTTAAGCTTGTCAAACATCTCTTGTTTCTCCTTCTTCCACAATGTTTTCAAATGTTGTCTGCTGCAGTGATCAAAATGTCTCTATATGTGGGAAAGGGCAATATCTAGGATTATAATGGAAAATGGGAAGTAAAATTTTGTTATTCTCTTGAAATAATTTTGATAACAATTACTTCAAACAAAAAATGACTACTGGTACTAAACGTGTAACAAGCATTTAACCCTTTTCCAACATGATTTCAAAACTTTCTGTAAGTGTATGGGTGAATGGGATTCAAGGGGTCAGGAGGCACTGAACATGCCTGTGTAGTCTAGAAAGGATTGGAAATAATAAACCCTTTAACATACAACAAATCTGCAGCAGACGACTTTGGAAAGATGTGGACAAAAATATGGAAAATCCCTATACATGAACAAAGTTGAAAACATTGTGGCAAAAGGAGCAATTTCTTCGTTTGTCTGAATGTTATCAAAAGTCGTCTGCGCCAGAGGCGTCAGAAAGCATCTATATGTGGGAAAGGGTTAATTACCAATTTTGATAATAGCTTTAGCTGTAAAACAAAAAATTTACAACTAAGCATTTATTGAGCAATTTCTCCTCTTCCAACACCATTTTAAAAGTTGTCTGCTGCAGAGGCATCAAAATTGATCACTAAGTCACACAGTACAATGAACTAGGGAATGGTATCCGGTTGGTCAAGATGCACTGAACGTGCTTATAGTCTGGAATAGAAAGAGAAGTAATTAGGAATTTTGATAACGGTAACTTCAGCTGTCAAACCAAACATGATTACTAAATATGTAATCAGAGATTTATTGGAGGATCCGTGTCTATGGGAAAAACCTTCTAGAAATAGGTACAACAAGTCCGGAAAGAAACCAACCCTTAATCTGCTTATTTATATAACCATTTGCCTGATAGTACAGACAACTTTTGCTGTCTCTGAAACAGATGACATTCTGATAAAATGGTGAGAAATGAAGAAAATGGTCATTTAACCCTTCCCCAATTGCAGATGCAATTGCAGCAGACTATTTTATGATACTGTCATGAGAAATTTCTCCATTTGCCACCATGATTGCATACTTTCATTTATGGATATTTTTTCGATATTTTTGCCTTGTATGTTTTCAAAGCTGTCTGCTGTAGATTTGTTGTATATATGCTGCGATTTTTAGCTCCACTATGTCCTGGCTTAAAGCTTCCAATTTGTGTGTGCACAAATTCCTTCATTTTTAGCTCTTCTGGCTGAAAGCCTGTCGAGCTTATGTCATGGCGAATTGTCCGTTGTGTGCCAGTGCGCGCGTAAACTTTTTGCTTCAAACGACTTTTCCTCCCTAACCACTTGGCCAATTGGGATGAAATTTCATAGGAAGCATCCTCTTAATGTCCTCTCAAATGGATCCATACAAAATTCTGGTTTCCATGGCAACCGAAAGAAAAAATAGTGAAATGTTCCTTTGGTGACCCTCTATCAGATTCCTTTAAGCCAAATTGATTGGTCGAAAAACATGGGGCTATTTTGCCTTATATGGCTATATTGAAAACTTAAAAAATCTTCTCCTCCAAAAGTGTTTGGCCAATTTTAAAATAATTTTGTAGAAATGTTCCTTGGGAGACCCTCTATCAGATTACTTCAAGCCATGTTGATTGTTCGAAAACTATGGCCGCCAGGGGGCGGGCCATTTTTCCTTATATGGCTATAGTGTAGACTTTAAAAATCTTCTTTTCCAAAAGTATCTGGCAGCCTTTCAAATAATTTTGAAGATAGAAATATTTTTCTCTGCACTTATCTGGCTGCTTTTTCAAATTATTTTGAAGAGATGTTCCTTAGGTGACCCTCCAGCAGTATTGATTGGTCTCAAAACATGGCTGCCAGGTTGTGTAGCTGTTGGCCTTATACTATCTATCAAGTATATAAATTAAAGTAACATCTTTACATCCATTACCTATTAATATTTATTACAAGAGAAAGTTGATGCAAGGCATCAATGTCGCCGGAAAAGACTGCATTGATTTATTTATGTATTCTTGACTTTCCTTAGTCTATACAGGGACACTATATTACAGGGATATGAAACGCGTGCGGTTTCATCAGCCTTATCAGTAATATGTTGGCCTCGCTTCGTACAGGTATCGGCCATTTTGATTTACCCATTCCGATAGATAACGACCCTCACTTGCGTATGATAACGGTTACTTGCGTGTAAATACGGCTGTTTTCGTTGATTTGCTAGCGCTCTTTACAGTAACCAGGGACACAAAATATAGACTCCCAGCATATTTATTTCATATATACCTGCCACGATTCTTCGAATTCTTGAAAAAGAGATAAGCGAATTAAAAAAAAAAATGCCGTTTTAGGGATTTATGACACTGCATGTACCTCCCTGATATTTGAGAACGTCGAAAGAGAGATCTGTACTAATGGGTTAAAAAAAGCTGTCCAAATATGACCTTATAATTATCATATTTAAAGATAAATTTAGAGGTCTGCTTTGATATTCTCCGTTCCTTTTGTTTTTTTAAATGATTTCAATGCAAGCTGGTGATAATTAGATAAGCGCGTCATAAAAGACAACGTTGAAAAGATTGAATGTTTTGCTTTCGTCAGCTCTCAAGTTATGAATGTGACAAACAATGTATGATTATGTGCCAGTAAAAGTACTGACTGCTAATTACCCAGGTATTATTGAGCCAATTTATAACTATTACGTGTCTTATTTCTAAGCGGACGTTTACATATAATTGTATGTTTAAGACATTGTATGAATATTGTGTTTGAAGATTGTGAGGTAATAAGAGCAAAATGCATATAAAGATAAGTCTGTATAGATATATTGGCTGATCTTGGCCTGCACTGAAGGTCAATGCTTTTCAGTCTCTAAACTTCATTTTTGCACTGTTTGTTAATTTGTATACAGGCTGATGTTGGCATTTATTATATCAATATAATGCTATTTTACTTAATAAATGTCTTAAATTTATATATATATATATATATATATATATATATATATATATATATATATATATATTAATGAAGTTTGACCAGGGGAAATAGTGGTTTGGACAAAAGATTCAAATTTGTGTAAAATAATTTATTCTTTTATCAAGAAGTCTTAGTCAAGTGGTATTTTAATCTTTTCAAAATAAAAACAATAACTGGTTATTAAAAAATCGTTTGATGGAAAAACAGATTGTTATTGAAAACATGAGATTATCTCTTGATTGAGGTGGCCCAAAACAATAAAATATATGCAATTCTAAAGAGGTCTATAATATCACACTGACCAGATGGCAGGGTGACTTATGTTATGTAACATTATGCAATCATTTCCTGTCGTGTTCCATATGTGTTGGTTACATACTAATTAATTGGTTTTATAACCCTTTCATTGTTCATACAGGGAAATGGGCTAATTGGTAATTATCCCCTCGGTTACGAAGTAAGAGAGAAAGGGATATAGTAACGGGACCGTCCGTATGTATGTATGTATGTGTGTCCTTCCGTAACAAACCTTGTCATCACTCTACACTAACCATTTCTTGACAGATCTTAACCAAACTTGGTATAAAGTAAGTGTATGGTAACATCTTGAAGCCTATTGATTTTCAAGGTCATAGGTCAAAGGTCAAGCCCAAAATTGGACTTGCAATATTTTCAGCTGTGGCAACCTTGTCACCACTCTACACTGACCATTACTTGACGGATTTTAACAAAACTTGGTATAAAGTTACTTTATGATAATATCTTGAAGCCTATTGATTTTCAAGGTCATAGGTCAAAGGTCAAGCCCAAAATTGGACTTGCAATATTTTCAGCTGTGGCAACCTTGTCACCACTCTACACTGACCATTACTTGACGGATTTTAACAAAACTTGGTATAAAGTTACTTTATGATTATATCTTGAAGCCTATTGATTTTCAAGGTCATAGGTCAAAGGTCAAGCTCAAAATTGGACTTACAATATTTTCAGCTGTGACAGCCTTGTCACCACTCTACACTGACCATTACTTGACAGATTTTAACCAAACTTGGTATACAGTTACTTTATGATAATATCTTGAAGCCTATTGATTTTCAAGGTCATAGGTCAAAGGTCAAACTCAAAATTGGACTTACAATATTTTCAGCTGTGGCAGCCTTGTCACAACTCTACACTGACCATTCATTGACCGATCTTAATAAAACTTATTATACAGTTAGTTTATGATATGTCTTGAAGCCTATTGGTTTTCAAGGTCATAGGTCAAAGGTCATGCCCAAAATTGAACTTGATTGAACTTACAATATATCTCAGTTGTGGCAACCTTGTCACCACTCTACACTGACCATTCCTTGACAGATCTTATCCAAACTTGGCATACAGTTAGTTTGTGACAATATTTTGAAGCCTATTGATTCAAGGTCATAGGTCAAAGATCGAAGTCAAAAATTGGACTTAAATATTTAGATCACAAGAGAACTCAATGTGAAAATGGAAAGCCGAGGGGATGCATCCGCTTTGCGGTGCCCTTGTTAAACTCTTATTAATAACCCTTCTCAACATTCAAACATCTGCTGCAGACAAATTCGAATTCATACTTGGCCATTCATTTTGCAAATATATCTAAGATTGTAAATGTAATTATGATTTAATAAAAAAGGGCAAACCATTTTTTTAAAGGAAAAAAAATGCTCAAGAATCTTGACAATCAATTTGGATGCAGCAGACGACTTTTGAAAACAGTACAACAAAAGGAGAAATTGTTCATAATGGCTCCTTTTGTCACAATGCTTTTAACTTTATTCAACACTTGTTCTTTAATATTTTGTCTATGATGTTCTAGGTCGTCTACTGCAGATTTGTTTTATGTGAGAAAGGGATAACTTTCACTTTCATTCATATACCAATATTTTAATACATGTTACGTATATACATTCATTCATGTACATGTACCAATGTTTTAATATTATACTGTATATCATATAATTATTGATTTCCTAGGTTTCTTTGCTAAAGGAGTGCATTTGTTTTTCGTTTTCTTAGGCCTCCTGCCAATTCGTCCCCTTCTGCTGCCATGAAGTTTGCCCATTCTGAAATAAATTAACATTGAATAATGATTATACACTTTGCCTTCATTGTTAAAACAGGGATATATTTCATTGATTAAAAACTTAATATCATGAATTAATTGTTGGAAAGTTACACACAAATCTAGGTAATAAAGAAGTACCCATAATTTTCACTAATTGGTCGCCCTTTGTTAAAATTTATCGCGTTTTTCTCAGTTTTTCTCAAACAATTCTAGGTGAATCTCGGCATACAACAGGTTTGTGAAAATAATTTAAACCAACATTGATCATTCAACATTATCAATCTGACCTTTAAATGTATATATATTGGCAATATAGAACCGCAAATCATGTTTTGTATAAACCCGATTCGTTATTTTTCTAAAAGTCCGCCATTTTTTTAAAATTTCATCGCATTTTTTCTCAGACAATATTAGATTCTCCATTGAATACAAACAGGTTTGTAAAAATAATTTAAACCAAGATTGATCATTTAACATTTACAATCTGACATTTGAATGTGTTTATAACAGCAACATTTAACAGCAATTGATGTTTTGCATAGCCCCTATTTGTTATTTTGACAAAATGGCCGTCATCTTTTTTAAAATTCATCTCATTTTTCACGGATTTTCACAAACAATTCTAGAAAATTTCCGGCAAACATCAGCTATATTAAAATAACTAGAACAAAGTTTGACCAATGATCTTTTATATTATAACATTTAAATGTGTTTATAACTACAATATAGAACAAAGAGCGGTCCCCCACATAGCCTATATTCTTCGTTTTGACTTTTTTGACCCCAATTTTGTTAAATTTCAAAGCATTTTTTATCATTTTTTCTCTGACAATATTAGATTCTTCATTGCATACAACAGGTTTGTAAAAATAATTTAAACCAAGATTGATCATTTAACTTTTACAAT
The DNA here is from genome assembly GCA_031761405.1 of Serripes groenlandicus. Classification (NCBI taxonomy): domain Eukaryota; kingdom Metazoa; phylum Mollusca; class Bivalvia; order Cardiida; family Cardiidae; genus Serripes; species Serripes groenlandicus. The sequence continues at coordinate 12,406 of JASEVX010000756.1, forward strand.
CTGACCTTTCAATGTATTTACAAAGGCCACATTGAACAGTAAATGGTGTTTTGCATAGCCCCGATTCGTTTTTTTTGAAAATTCATCGCATTTTTTCACAAGTTTTCACAAAGAATTCTAGAAAATTATTGGCAAACATCAGCTATATTTAAAGGATAAGAACAAAGTTTGACCATTGGTCTTTTATAATATAATATTTAAATGTGTTTCTAACGGCAATATAGAACACAGGGCGGTCCCCCACATAGCCTATATTCTTCGTTTTGAATTTTTTGACCCCAATTTTGTGGGAAAAAATCGACTTCAAAAACTCATTGCAATAACTATCATTTTTTGTTTAAATACAAGCTCAAAGTTAACGTCAATGTAAGAAAAAAAGATAGAAATTATGATATGTACTAACATTCTCGGTTATTCTTTTTTAAACTTATTAATTTTAATAAAACATCCGTCTATCTACATCGATAGCCATCGCGGAAACGAAATTACGAAGTGGATAATGACCAGAGGGGCTAATGACCGCTTTTCTTACAGCGAGGCGAAGATAACGGAGCTTATCGATTCGCTTCATATCCCTGTAATATAGTGTCCCTGGTCTATACAAACATTAAGTACGTTGTAATGAAAACATTTGCTTATAAATTTTATATTCATACCTATACATTAGGGTATCTTTAAAAAATTAACGAAATGTGTACACATTTATCTTGGCTTAAATTTAATTTTGCAGTTGTTACTTATTTAAATAATAGTATTCATTCATATAATTTCAATGTTTGTCAATTTTATTCGAATCACAAGGTAAATATCCTGGTATTGCTTTAAAGGGAGGTAATTTGAAGTAAACAAAAGCCTTCAAAAGGAGAAATATATCAGCATTACCGTCTACAGTTTAAATTGTTCTATTGTTTGTGAATTTAAAATGATCTTTTTTTCTTATTTCTACATGTACAACAAAATATTGCGGCTTCTCTTTGACGCTTTGCGTCAAACATTCGTCTTGTACTTGTCTGAAATAAAATAATATCACTCGCTTTTTCATATCGAAATGCGCATGCGCGAAAATCGATGTTAAAGGTCAAGAAACTACACAACAGAATAGGGTCTATATTTAGCTTAGAAACAGTTCCTACTTTAGATATTCATGGATTAACATTATTAAATGAATTCTACACAAATCAAGACATGAAAACAACATTTAGTAAGTTAAAATTGCTATTAAAAGGAGAATTCGACGTGATATTTATCTCGACATTGACACATAACGGTCTGCAGCAAATCTAGCAGGGACCTCTTGTGTCTTCGTAAATAAGACAAAAAACTCAAATGCGAGTCAAAATAAAGAAACTGTAAATACCTAAAACATCGGAATATTTATTTCATTTTAGATGTGTCATTACTTAGTGTTTTTAAACAAACACAATTGTAATATGTTTAAGACATCTAAATGCGTTTCTTTCTAATAATAATCCCCCTTCCCATGTGATTTCAGAAAACCTATTAAAAATAGAAGTCGCGGGCTTCTGCCCGGCGACTAATAATACTTCCTCTGTGGTGTAGTGGTAGAGTGTCCGCCTCGAGTGCTGGAGTACACAGGTTGGATCCCTGGATGGGTCTTACCCAGTTAACTAATTTAAAAATGGTAGAAATGGCTGCCCTTCTTGTAGCTCAGGGTTGCGAGGTTAGCGTTAGTAACGACTGACTGGCTGGTGTCAGGATAAATGGACCAGTAGTACTGATAACCTACTCAGGAAATGCTGTGATATAACTGAAAAATTGTTGGAAGCGGTGTAAAACACCAAACAATCAATAATATACATTTTAACCATATCTTGATATAGACAACTTCTGACATAATTAATAAATGATGCTACAGACAACTTTTGAATTTTGTTTATAATAGTGAAAAGTGGTGAATTTCATCAAATTTTTCAATTTTCGACAATATTTTCAACCCTTTGCTTTCAATTTTCTCTGACAATTCTCCATATCACAAAATATTGTCATGTCTTAAAAAAATCATAATTATATTATTTTTTTTATACGCCGCCGGAGGTGGTCGTATATTGGCGTCATCTTCTCTGTCTGTCCGTACGTTTCTGTCCATTTCTTGTGAACGCAACTCCTCCTACGTTTCTGACCGTATCTTTTCAAAACTTGGTCAATGTCATAACTATAATGTGTAGAAGTGCATGAAGCGGCGATTATCCGGTTCATTGATATTTGCAAGATTTATGTCCCTTGTAACTTAGTCTCTGTAGCTGATTGATATTGCAGCCTTGTGAACGCAACTCTTCCTATGTTTCTGACCGAATCTTTTCAAAACTTGGTCAATGTCATGACTTTAATTGGTAGATGTGCATGAAGCGGCGATTTTCCGGTTCATTGATTTTTGGAAGATTTATTTCCCTTGTAACTTAGTCTCTGTAGCTGATTGATATTGCGGCTTGTGAGCGCAACTCTTCCTACGTTTCTGACTGAATCTTTTCAAAACTTGGTCAATATCATTACTATAATGGGTAGATGTGTATGAAGCAGGGATTTTCCGGTTCAGCAATTTTTGCAATAGTTATGCCTTTCGAAACTTGGTCTCTATAGCATATTCACTTGAGAACGCAACTCAAGTTTCCAAACAGGTAGAAGTGCATATAACAGGGATTATCCGGTAGAGTAATTTTTGCAAGAGTTATGCTTAGAAGGAAAAAAGGATACATATCGACACTGCCATTTGACCTACTTTCATATCGGAAGCCTCTATAGGGTTCTATCTCTGTTTATATGTATCCTATTTTCTTTAGTTAATACCAAAGTCAGCTAGGCTGGTAAGCAGAGTAAGACTTTCATCTCTGAACAAGTGTGGATAAACTGTTTTGCTCAAGGAAACACCCGGCTGCCCCTTCAGGGATCGAACCTACTAATACTACCCAGGCAACCATGATCTCAGGTCCCTGTCTCTTCCAGCTAAGCTAACTGGTCTCACAGACTTCATTTTGAGCTTATGTATACAGACATGTTAAAAGCAATAATTAAAAGGACCAATCTTGATCTTTATATTTTGTGGCGGCACTGGCACTCTTGTTATTAGATGTTTTGTATGCAGATGAGGTTTATTCTGATCATGTGGGTAATTATCTCCTTCCTATATAGAAAGTCTTCAAAGACATATCGCAGCAAAAAAAATCTAGACACAAAATGAAAAATCTCTAAAATTGAAATTGTTATTATTGAATCAAGTTTAAAACATTGTGGTAAAAGAAGAAAAATTGCTCATCATGAGCAATTTCTCCTTTTGACAAAATGTTTTCAAAAGTTATCTATTTTAGAGGCGTCAAAAGGCGTCTGTATGTTGGTAAGGGTGATATTGTTTTGTGGTCAGATGACCTTGCTCGTTTTCCCTGTCATGTTTTGTGAACTATTTACCTAATTATAGACAACTAATGATACTTTTTGCCACAGACAATCTTTGAAAATATTGCTGAAAAGTAGTAATTTCTCTCTTTTTTTCTGTATCCAATTCTATTTTGCTATGTTTGTTTTTAAAGATACATGTAGTCTATTGAAAGGGTACCAAATGCTGTCTGTATCAAGTGCAGCCTAAGAATGAAGACTAAATAAAAGATCGAAAGCTTAATCAGGTTTGGTATGCTTGAAAAGGGTTAAATATTACTTGAAAAGGGTTAAATATTACTTGATAAGGGATAAATGCGTATAATTGACATATTATAGTGATAACCTTGACATTTGTAATACATTTTTATTGTATTATTGTTTTTTGGCTTATCTTTCATTGAAGTGATGATAATAGCCTTTATTATTACTAGTCCCCACCATCTAGTATTACTCAAAACAAATAAGTATAATACGTTCTTACCAGATTTTGATGCATCTGTAGCAGAAGACTTATGAAAACATTGTTGGATTAATTGTTCATAATTTTTAAGTTTTTTAACCTTTCCCACTTGCAGATGCATAATGACGCATCTTAATTTAAGCATACACATTTTGAAATCATTTTGGCACAATAATTTCAATTCTATTGAATAATCATACTTTTAATCCAGGGTTTTCCATGACACACAAATCCTGCATCATTGATGCATTTTCAATTCAAATGACCCCTAAAAATAACATCTGTGCGTCCCTATTGACGCAATGTCGGTAAATCGAAGTCAATTCTTTTTTTCTATAATCTCGGTTTTCCAAAATCTATATTAAACTTAGTCCTTATTTTGCACCAAAACATGCGGAAAAAAAATCCAACGCTTCCAGGGTCGAATATGGCGTACGTAATGTTTGTCACACCAAAATACACATATGGGACAACATTTGACCATTTATCTATCGTATAAAGTAAACACAAAAGGTCTTACTCACGTTTTTATGTGTTTTAATCTCTTTTTAATCTACCTCTTAGAGGCCTTACGTTTAATAACTCACAATGTGGTCCATTTGAACTGAGGATAACCGAATACAGTATTGTGGGTATTGTTGTTAAAGTACACCAAAATGGATATTTAACGAAATAGTTATATATCTTATTCAAACAAGTTTGGGCGATATTTCTTTTTTTTTTTTTTACTGATTTCGTCTAGTTTATTTAACCGGAAACAAATTTGTTACAGATTTCAATTTTTTCGCCGTTGTGAATTGAATTTTAATAGATTAAAGTGGTAAAGAGGTAAGCTGCATAAATTTTAGGCTCAAATTAATATAATAATAATTATAGATATGTTTTTTTCTATCGTTGCGATAGTTGTTAAGGATCTAAACGGCATAAAACGAGTCTGTCTGAAACATGCTATGGATCTAGACTTCGGTTGACCAATAAACCAGAAACCGAAAGTCTAAATTATTTGGACTATATTTAACTCTGAATGACTGGTTTACGCTTTATCGATAACATTATCGGTAATGTACACAATTTTTTTTCACAAATTGACTTTATTAATATTAAAGGGATAATAAAAACAAAGAACAACACACTTGTTTTTTAATGTTTTTTATATCAATCACTTGATAATAAAGTTCTAATTTGGACCCCCAACATTTATAAGATGACCCTCAACTTTGATGACATGGGGGTCACAATGACCCTCAAGTTTCAAAGCTTAGGGAAAACCCTGTTAATCACAGAGATTTTCCATATTTTTGTCTAGATGTATACAGGTAAGCTATCGTGATCACATTTTGTCATTTGGCTGTTGTGCGCCCTAAACAATTGTCTTGCTGTATACAATCTACAGGCAACATTTTGCATCAAAACTTCATGACAGTTGATCAGCACATTCGTCCCCATCAAATATTAGCCAAATTCGAAACTGGGTCATGTGACATTGTGAGGTCAAAAACTAGGTCAAATTGAAGGAAAATCTTATTTAGCAGTCTGGAAGAAGCAATTTTAACTTACCGGAAAACAATTCGATATTACCTTCTTTTTAACCCTTTCCCTCATACGACATTTCTGCAGCAGACGACTTTGAACATTTTTGTCAAAAAGTAGTAAATCTCTATAATTGAATGGATAACCTATGACTTAAAGTGGAAAACATTGTGGCAAAAGGAGAAATTGCTCGTTTTGAGCAATTTCTTCTTTTGTCACTATGTTTCCAAAAAGCTGTCTGCTGCAGAAGCGTCAGAAAGCGTCTATATGAGGGAAAGGGTTAAGAGAAATGACTGTTAACCCTTTCCCACATACAACAAATCTGTAGCAGATGACTTTGAACACATCTTATCAAAAACACAAAAAATCTCTATATAGGGAGGGTTAGGTTTACTTATTGGCAGAAGTTGAAAACAGTGGACAAAAGAAGAAATTGCTCGTTTCTTAACAAGAGGAGATGCGCACATTATGCATGTAACAAATTCCATATTTGTACTCACATTTCTTAATTATAATTTACTTAAATAACTTATGGCCAATTGATTTTGCTACATATAGTAAGGGACTTATTGGAAGCCGCCAGGAGGCGGCTTCCTGTAGGGATGCTTTTAATTTTCGGTCAAGGAGAATATTTAGACCTGCCAGCATGACCACATAATTATCTTGATTTCTCTTTGTCCTTACTAAGTACATTAATTTAAGGTAATGACTTTTAAAACATCCCTTTTACACTCTATATACATGTGTGAGTTTTACAAATTAAAAACAAAAGACAAAGGCCAGTATATTAATTGAATGTATGTACATTTTTATTTAAGTGAAATTCATACTGTATCTACTCTAGACAGTAAAATAGAGAACCCTTCTATTGAATTTGTAAATGTAGTCTGGTTCCTTAAAATTACATGCTATGATATATTACGCAGTAATTAGACGAAGATGCCTCGTCCCGAATTCACTAAAATTTAGATATTTGTCTAAATCTAAATCTTAATATTTAGTCCACGTTTTAGATTTAATCCGTATTCACCAACGCGTTTTAAACCGATCTCAATTTGGTCTAGTGTGTAAATGTCGTAAGAGGCCACACAGCGCCTCTGGTTCCCGAATCAAGTTAAGAGCTAAAATAAAAGACATCTATAGTCTATTTATAGATTTTCATTTTTATCATACATTTTTCACTTTTAATAATCTGACTTTCATGTTCAGTACATACTGGATTCAAAGTTAACTTTAAGTACAATTATCATCGCAAAATGCAGACATGAAAATATTTAAACCACAGAAATATCTGTTTTAAGATCAATTTCGTTCTTTTTCGCTGTTGCAGTTCCACATTTCATGAATATCGCGGTAAACACGATATCGGTGTATTTTGCCTAGCCAACAACATGTTTTAATATCACGGATGCGGCGTGAACATCCAGAATACTTAAATGAAATGAAATCTTCTGGTTCTTACAAACAAAGTATGATCGGATTAACTGAACTGTATTTAACTTATCACTGTAAATGTAGACAGCATTTCAACTCTTATATTAACTGGTAAATTTACAGTTTGAGAAATAAATTCAAGTAAATTTTCAAGCACTGGTTTAACGTTTTCAAAAAAATTGAAACTAGTTCCTATGTTAAGCATTTCCCTTATACGTAGCACATTAATTGGAACATCTTGCTAAATGAAGGTATAATTTATTATATAAAGTAGAAAACATTGTAGCAAAAGGATAAATTCCTCGTGATCAATTTCTCTGTTTGTCACAATGTTTTCAAAAGTCGCTGCAGCTATTGTCAGTCTTTCGGATTACTTGTACATAGAAATACGTTTACTTGATTTTCTGAATGCTAATCACGACACAAGTTCACATCAGTTTCGTCAACTCGAGATTTTGCGTTTGTAATCCGACATCTTTGATTTTCAATTGCTCAATTTGCCACAATAATTTCAACTCTTTTCAATTATCTTACTATCATTTATAGAGATTTTCTATGTTTTGTACTTGATGATTTTAAAGTCTGTCAGAGTAAACATTGAAATCATTGTGGCAAAAGGAGAAATTGCTCATAATGAGCAATATCTGCATTTGCCACAATAATTCAACACTTTTCAATTATCATACGATCATTTATAGAGATTTGTTTTTACTTGATAATTTCAAAGTCATCTACTGCAGATTTGTTTGATGTGGGAAACCCTTATCCATTATCATGACTTACCGATACAAACGAAAAACAGATTTTCTGTGTGTCAGCATTATTTGATAAAACATTATCATAACAGGGCGTGTGTTCAATACAAATAGTTGATTGTTTTTGGTACTAATTTAAATTTATCATAACCTCTTGTCCATTTATCTTTAGTATTAACTATTATATGTCACTTTTTATGATCAGCTTAACTCTAAATTATCTCATTCACTTAAAACACAGACCCTGCCAGGTTAAATATCCTACATAAAACTTATATCTTCAAAAATCGATATCAGCATTACTGACTACAGATTAAATTGTTCTAATGTTTGTGGATTTAAATGATCTTTTTTCTTATTTCTTCATGTGAAACGAAATATTGCGGCTTCTCTTTGATGCTTTGCATCAAACATCTGTCTTGTAATATATAGTACATAATGTGTAACACCATTGCTGTGTCTTTTCTATACTATCTTTTCCCCCAGAATAATTTTGAAATACATTTGCTGCAGAGGTGCAGAATGTTATATGTATAAGGGAAAGGATTAAGATGTCAACAGAAAAAGCTGTTGAAAATTGGATATGTTAACATTGTGGGAAGACGTGAAATCTCTCATTAAAGAGAGAGTCAACTGCTGCAATTTTTGGTGTCAAAAGTCAACTGAATATGTAAAATTGTTGATATTATAATAAGGGATAAATTCCCAAAAGATTGTATGATATGATTTACCCCAATTTACAACAAATCTTCAGCATACAAATTTGATAACATCTATGCACACAATCATATGGTAAATCCCTGTAAATGAAAGCATAATTTTAAGTTAAAGTTGAAAATATTGTGGCCAAAGTAGGAAATGGGTTGTGATGAGCAATTTCTTCTTTGTCTCAATATATTCAGAAGTCGTCATCTACAGAGGCATCAGAAAGCATTTTGTATGTGGGTGGGAAAGGGTTAATATTATATTGGGGGAGATATTCCCTAAAGATTGAATGATAGATTAATTAATAGGCATATTTATTAATTATATTAATTGATCACTGTTGACTTTGATAGGTTTATGACATTGGATTGTCTTTATGACATTGGATTGTCGGTCAATGTATTCAACTCTTCCCATTTTCTTTATATAACAACATACCCTCTGTTTTCAAAGCAGATGGCTCTTGAAATATCATATCTTGAAACGGTGAACCTTTTCCTACATACAAATCAACTTCTGCCACAATGTCTCTATATATGTGTTCTGCTGTAAATAGCGTCATTGATGCTTCTTCATGTGGAAAGTTATATAAATCATATCAGGTAAATGACGGCTACTGGCTATGATTTTGGAGGTCAACACCCTGATGGGTATAGCACAGCCCATTTTGTTATATAGACTACTTTTAATACCCCTGCAGTTGTCTTTTTTTCCATATATATATACATGTATTGTTGGAAAAGGAGAAATGTACATGATAATTAAGCAATTTACCTGACAAGCAAAGGATAAGTTTCAATAACTCATTAACCCTTCCCTCATATAGACGCTTTCTGACGCCTCTGCAGCAGACCACTTTTTGAAAACATAGTGACAAAAGAAGAAATTGCTCAAAACGAGCAATTTCTCCTTTTGCCACAATGTTTTCCACTTTTAGACATAGGTTAATTATCAATTCAATTAAAGAGATTTTCCATTTTTTGATAAAATATGTTCAAAGTCATCTGCTGCAGAATTATCGTATGAGGGATAGGGTTAATCTGTTTATGACAATGTTTAACCCCCTTTCCCACTTTAACAGACACACTTCGATGCATCTGCTGCACAAGGCTTGATATTAACATTGTAGTAAAAAGAGCAATTTCTTCATTTGCTACTATGTTTTTTTTTAGCTCACCTGAGCTTTGTTCAAGGTGAGTTATTGTGATCGCCTTTTGTCCGGCGTCCGTCGTGCGTCAACTTCTTCTCCTCAGTAACCGGTGGGTCAATTGGGATGAAACGTCACAGAAAGCATCCTCTCAATGACCTCACCAGATTTCCTTTAAATTTTTGGGATCCATACAGAATTCTGGTTTCCAGGGCAACGAAATGGCCAAGTTGGCCCTCTTCTTTTAAACTCTATTCTAAAATTAAAAGTTCATCTTTATATTTTCATGTAGATTTTCATATTTTTTCTCACATTATTTCTAAGCCGACTGCTGCAGGTTTTCTGTAAGTGCCTAAGTGGGAAAGGGTCAAAGTCTCTTGATAGGTTGATATCTTTGTTTTTTTGTCAATACTCTAATACCAATCACTATTAAGTATTTAAAGTAATAACTTAAAGAGTTAACCCTTTCCCCACATGTATACAACAATTCTGCATAAGGTGACTTTGAAAAAACCATAAAGGTAAAAATGTGGAAAATGTATAAAAACAATTACTATTTATTTAAACTTTAATGGATAGAGTTGAAAAGAATGTGGCAAAAGGAGAAATTGCTCATTATTCCAAAAACTAAAGAAATAATTAAAAGAGTCAGCCCTTTCCCACATACAACAATTCTGCAGCAGAAAAAACATAGTAAATATGGGGAAAAATTAACTGTTTATATGAAAAGAATGTGGCAAATGAGCAATTTCTTCTTTTGCCACTATGTTTTCAAATGTTGATTGGTCTAAAACATGGCTGCCAGTGCTGTTTGGCGAAAGTTAGTTAATTTTTGCCTAATGACTGGAGTGATACTGGCCCTCTTGTATAATCTAACCTAACTGCAATATATATGAGATACTATGGTTGGCATTACAAATCATATTGCATACCTCAGATGTGCGATCCAGGGCCATCATGGCCCTATCCAGGGCTATCATGGCCCTCTTGTTTCAAAAACTAAACTGTCTCGTATTGAGGTTTTCAAAGTTGCCTGTTGCATGTTTGGTGTATGTGGGGTAGGATTGACTTCAATAGCAGTGGCCCAAATAGAACATCTTACTACAAGTAAATCTCCTATCCAAGCAAAGTTTACATGAATCTATTGTTTACGAATTATACAATAATACTTTTTCCTAATTATTTTGTGAAAGTCTATTTATTTGGGGGAAATTTCCGATAGAAGTGACTTCAATAACTACAACAGTGTCCCAGATAGAACAGCTTACAAGTGAATCTGGTATCCAAGTGACATTTACATGAATCTGTTGTTTCCCGAATGATACAATTATAAAGTCAAATTGAAGGGCAAATCAATACTACAAGGAAACCCCACTCACTCGCGCTATCTCTCTGTAACACTTAACCCTTTCCCACATACAATAAATCTGCAGCAGACGATTTATAGATGAAAGTATGATCATTGAGAGTCGAAAATATTGTGGCAAAGCGAGAAACTGCTCATTATCATTCAAAGGTGGCAGAATGGGTGTGTATTTGGAAAAGGGTTAACTGTTTTCCACTTGTAGACACATTTTGACACATCTGCAGCAGACAACTTTTTAAAACTTTGTCATAAAAGGAGAAATAATTCTCATCATGAGCAATTTTGTCCTTCGCCACAATGTTTTCAATTCTATTCAATAGTTTTACTTTCATTTATAGAGATTATATAATGCTGTTGTATGTGATGCATGGTTAACTGTTTACCTGATATGACATATTAACCCTTTCCCACATACAACAATTCTGCAGCAGACTTTGAAAACATTGACAAAATTGTGAAATATCTCCATGAAAAAGAGTTAACACTTGAAGACGCATTTTTTTGCAATAGCAGCAGACGACTTTTAAGTACATTGTGGCCAAAGGTAAAATTGCTCATGATGAGCAATTCCTACTTTGGCCACAATGTTTTCAACTTTATTTAACAATTTAGCTTTTATGGAGTTTTTCACATTTTTAGCTCACCTGAGCTTTGCTCAAGGCGAGTTATTGTGATTGCCTTTTGTCTGGCGTGCGTAAACATCTTCTCCTCATTAACCAGTGGGTCAATTGGGATGAAACTTCACAGAAAGCATCCTCTCAATGTCCTCACCAGAATTCCTTCAAATTTTTGGGATACATGCAGAAAACCTTTTCTTCTCCTAAACTGGTTGGTTGGTTTTAAATCAATTTTGTAGAAATGTTCCTTGGGTGACCCTCTATCAGATTCCTTCAAGCCATGTTGATTGGTTGAAAGACATGGCCACCAGAGGGTGGGGCTATTTTGCCTTATATCTCTATAGTGAAAACTTAAAAAGTCTTCTCCTCTGAAAGTGTCAGGACAATTTTCAAATAACTTTGTAGAAATGTTCCTTGGGTGACCCTCTATCAGATTCCTTCAAGCCATGTTGATTGGTTAAAAAACATGGCAATCAGTGGGCGGGGCTGTTTGGAGAGGTTTTTTTTGCCTAATGGCATGGTAGCGAAACGCCCTACTGGGCCTCTTATTTATTTCTTCATGTGCAATGAAATATTGCAGCTTCTTTTTGATGCTTTGCGTCAAACATTCGTCTTGTGTCTAATTTGGTCAAATCAAAGGTAGAGTTCTAGATGAGAGGCTAACTCTTTCTCACAAACAACAAATCTGCAGCAGACAACACATCTCAGTTAAATTGTGGAAAACCTTACAAAGGAGAAATTGCTCATTTTTAGCTCAGCCAGTCAAGCTTATGTCATGGCGAATTGTCCGATATGCGTGCATGCGTCCGTAAACATTTTGCCTCAAACGACTTCTCCCTCACCACTTGGCCAATTGGGATGAAACTTCATAGGAAGCATCCTCTCAATGTCCTCTCCTAAATTCCTTCAATTGTATGACTATGCACAATTTTTGTTTCCATGGCAACCGAAAGAAAAAAATAGTGAAAACTTAAAAAATCTTCTCCTCCGAAAGTGTCAGACCTTTATTTCAAATTATTTTGTAATTTTTTTCCTTGGGTGATCCTCTATCAGATTCCTTCAAGCCAAGTTGATTGGTCAAAAGCAGGGTGAGGCTATTTTGCCTTATATGGCTAAAGTGAAAACTTAAAAAATCTTCTTCTCCGAAATTGTTTGGCCAATTTTCAAATAATTTTGTACAAATGTTCTTTGGGCGACCCTCTATCAGATTCCTTCAAGCCATATTGATTGGTTGAAAACAATGGCCGCCAGAGGGCGGGGCTATGTTGCCTTATATGGCTGTAGTGAAAACTTAAAAAATCTTCTTTCCGAAAGTGTCACGCTGATTTTCAAATAATTTTGTAGAAATGTTCCTAGGGTGACCCTCGATCCTTCAAGCCATGTTGATTGGTCAAAAAACATGGCCACCAGGGGGCGGGCTGTTTGCAGAATTAAATTTAGCCTGATGACAGTGGAGCAATATTGGCCCTCTTGTGCCTCTTGTTTCATTATTATGTAATGCCACATTTTATTTCATAAGTCGTCTGCTGCAGAGGTATCAGAAAGGGTTAAATGCCTATTTCCCCTCTAATTCTTATGGAGTGCCGTTATCAGGGCATGGGCGGGGTTAAACAAAATCTTGTCACCATCATTTTCGACAAATTTGAACAGTATTCGCCACTTTGTGGACATGAGAGCCAAATAATTAGCATAATTAACTTGAAACAAATTGTTTCCTTTGTTTGCCTCTTTTTAATCAATAATTTAAAGATATATGTTTCGATGTCTGTTTAGGCTAGTGATGGTTTAAGTTGGACTTATAAAGACAGATAAAATAGAATTCTGTTATTAATTTAGAAAACAATTTCAAAGGCGAATATATATATTTTTCGGTGAAGAGAAAACGGAAGTTGAATTACAATGACAGCTCATAAACGTTGGTATAATCGGGTCAAAGACTCATCAAGAATAAGTTTTATCAAGACAATCTTTAACGAATACAAAAGTGACACAATCAACTTCATTCTCTGTTACCACAATCTTATTTAACCAATTACGTCACACACGCGCTTCTGAGCGCTGCTATACACAGGCGCACACTAGCGACGGAGAGCGCTTGTTGACTATCGCACACTAGCGACTAAGAGCGTGTCTGTTTTTGTATCTAATATAATCCTTTTTATGCCCCCGGAATCATAGATTCGGTGGGCATATAGTTTTTGGCCTGTCTGCACGTCTGTCTGCACGTCTGCACGTCTGTCTGTCTGCACGAAAAAAAAACTTTAACCTTGACCACTACTTTTGAACCATAACAGGTACGGCTACCATATTTCACATGTGTATTCCTTGTGACATGACCTTTCTGTCAGTACCAACATTTTTGACCTTGCGACCTTGACCTTTGACCTAGATGTTGCCATTCTCGAAAAAAACTTTAACCTTGGCCATTACTTTTGAACCATAACAGGTACGGCTAACATATTTCACATATGTATTCCTTGTGACATGACCTTTCTGTCAGTACCAACATTTTTGATCTTGCGACCTTGACCTTTGACCTAGATGTTGCCATTCTCGAAAAAAAAATTAACCTTGGCCATTACTTTTTATGTCAAAAATACATTACCAGTCATTTAATACCTGATATATAATCTCAACACCGTTAATTCATCCAGAAAAGAAGCTCGCGCAGCCATGCATAGCCCTCACGCGTGTGTGATACACACGGCCGCCGGTAAAACCGGCGCACGGGCCATGTGACCCCCACTTTTAATTTCTGGACACACCAACTGACAGCTAAGAATTTATTTCATTTTTATATTTTATTTCTTGGTCTGTTTAAGGCATTCGCCTTAAACAAGTTATTTTCATTCAGTTATTCAACTACATTAACAACCTAACAACATAATTGTGTAAATTACTAATTGTAATTAAGTTGTTTTTTGTGAACACAACTAACTGAGAAGTCACGGGTGGGTTACCCCACCCACTATTTCAGTTACGTATCGGGTGCGGTAATGGCCATTCATTCTTTCAACGAAGTTATAGTTACACCGACCCTATTAGCGATAATATATTATTATCGCCTTGTATTACATTATGTATATTAATTAAACATGAACAATTTTGGAAAATATTTGTAAAATCTTTTTCATTGAAATACGTTCCGTGATCAACGGGTATAGTAGAAAATAAAAAATAAAAAAAAATTATATTTTTTGTTGAATCGTATAAATTGTTTTGTTTCATATATATTCTATGTCACATAGTGGTGATCAGAGGCGTGACTCATAACGGCTGTATGAGACACGCGTCTGTCCTGTTTTGCGTTCACTAAGTACACACAGGATTCACCCTGTGAGTACTTCTCTTCCTGGCCTGCTTCCATTTGGAAACAGTCTGGGTTGAGGAGGACTCACAAAAGCTGGAAGAGTAAGAAGACCCCTAAAAAGGTTTCTCTTAGCTCTACGAGTGAAGCGGAGTTTGAGGGGTTCTCCCAACAATCAGACTCCGCGGCTGTGTTGAGTGAGCAGAAGGTCAGAGCTGTTCCTTCTTCACTCCGCACAACCGCTCAGAGGTCCAGATTAGGAGGTGTAATCAGCTATTTTCCCCACAAATTCCCTCTTAGGAAACAAACCCTATGCTGTGGGTTCTCAATACCCACAGCATAGGGTAAGAGGGTCAAATGAGGATTTTAGACATGCATACGCCCCTTATCTGGAGCTCTGACCGCTCCCCCTCAGCTTCGGCTGGTCCTTCGCGGGACATGGAGGAGCGGATGGCAGCGGCTGATGTCTGTTATTCCGTCGGGAAACAAAGGCCTTCGGGCCAGAAACCGTACGGACACAGTGATGGTTGGCCTCAAGAGTGAGCAACCGTCTGCTGAACGACATTATCTGACGCCAGGTGTTGGGGCTGACCCTTCGGGAGACGCCATGGGTCAATCAAAGGGAAACCTCACTGATTGGCCACCTCTAACACCACACTCTGCAGTAAGCAGTCTTCGGACGCTTACAGAGTGCCAAATTATAATGTCTGCGGACAGAATTCTTTGGAGACCAGTGATAGAGCAGCTTCACAACTGCCTATCATTAGTCAACCGGGTAATGCTTGCGAGCAAAACCTATATGACTCCGGGTAACCGGGTACCGGGCAACCAGTCAGTCATTTCGCCTAGGCGCGACCAGTCACCGGGCAAATCCGGCAGTCATTTAGCGATGACGCGACCGGTCAGTCATTAAGCCATGACGCGACCGGGCAAATTATCAGTCAGTTTAACATGACGCGACCGGGCAGTGGGCAGTCAAGGTAACGAGCAGTCGTTAAGCTAGTACCACTCGTTCTTCGCACAACCGGTCTATACGGATATTCAAAACACTGGTCATTACGCACCAGGCTCAGATATCCAACCGTCTAACATCGGTTATAAGGAGTACAGGACAGATAAATCTTTCCTTTCTCCAAGGGGAATAGTGTTCTTCTGTAGGGATTACACTCCTCAAAAGAATGAGAATAGAAGAGTACGGATATTCAAAACACTGGTCATTACGCACAAGGCCCAGATATCCAGTTATAGGTAGTACAGGACAGAGAAATGTTTCCGTGTCTCCAAGTGGAACATGGTACTTCTCTAGAGATTACACTCCTTCCCCGATACAAAGCTCCGTTTCAAAAGATGTAACGGATCGGTGATAGGCGGGTTAACCAAGCCTACCGGGATCAGCAATACCCACCTGATGGGAATTCACTGTTCCCGGAAGGACACCTTTCGAAGAGGCAGTCCTTAGAAGGCAAACCCCCGATCGGAATAACTCAGGTTTTCCGTGAAAGGGAGGTCGAGACCGTCCCATACGGTTCGTTCGGCGCCGACGATCGATCCAGTGCGACCTCTCTCTACTGCGGAGAGAGGAGGTTCATATCACACGATCGACACCTTAACACAACAATAAAGTACACCAAGATTGAATATTATTTTCAATCCCTTCTCTTACTTTTATAAGACTGTTGTGTCTTTCAGTTGAAAGACGGATTAGAGTCAAGCATCGTAGGGCTCGACACTCTCCCACCTCCTCGTCTGACGGGCGGGGGCGGGGGGGGGGGCAGTCCCCTTCAGATTACGAGCCGGCTGTAGAGCGTTGACCTCTACAGCAGAACATTAAGGAAGTACTTAGGGTGGTGCCTAATACGTTATGCCCGAAGGTTGACGCTTAAACGTCGTTTAAACCTATAATGATTTCGAGCAAAACCTACACTCTGCAGTACAGCAGTCTTCGGACTTCTACAGAGTGTCAAGTTATAATGTCTGAAGTTTTTGGAGACTAGTGATAGAGCAGCCTCACATCAGCCTATCATTAGTCAACCGGTCAGTAATGGTCAGAGGGAGCTACCATTACTGAACGTTCCCAGAGCTGGGTAACGAGCAGTCGTTAAGTCAAGTTGACTCCAACCGTTTTGTCAATATTATGACATAAGCATTGGACAACCGGGTGTTTTCGAACACAGCCAAGTGAAAATCTCCTTCGCAGAGTTGTCGTTCCTTACACTCATATGAATGTAATGAGTCGATAGTGCTAGAGAATGAGTCAAATGCCTACCGAGTACTCAATTAATCACTGGGCATAAACGGTTGTCGCGTGAACGTTCACAGGGCAGTCAAACTCTTAACTGGGCATAAACGGTTACCGGGCAAACGGTCACCGTGAAAACAAAAATTCAACTATGAATTCTTCGGAATTCAACAGTATTCCAATTGACAAATGTCCTCGGACACAGTCATTTGGAGATCGGGCAATGTCTTTAGACATAGCCAGTAAGGCACCGGTCAAACGGGTAATGTCTTAGGACATAACCTTTCGGCAGTCAATCGGGCAGTATGCTGGGACATAGCCGATTAAACAGTCGGCCATCGGGTATGGGGAGTACCGGTCAAATAGTTATGTCGGTCCCCAGGGAGGAGAGAGTGCGTCTCTAGGGACTACACTCCTCCCAAGTAATACCCATCGTACCAATTGTTGGGACGAGTCGATGTCCGACGGTATTACATGGGAGAGATTCAGTTGATTTCATAAATCAATCCCCTATGCTGGCCTACCGGGATCAACCGTTCCCAGAGGATAGTCACTCTGTGAACTCTCTCATACGTGAGCTCGGACCGAAGGTTGATTCCATGCGATCTCATTCTTCTTCGGAAAAGGGATAAATTCCTCGATCATGACTCCTTCATAGGATTCCTCCCACCAATGGGCTAAGTTTTGTGGAAAAGTAGCCAGTTGCTTGGGAAGATTGTTGTGTGGAGTACTGGTGTGAGAAAACCAGGAAATACATGAGTAGGTGAACTGGCCGCCGTGATATAACTGAGAAATTGTTAAAACGGCGTTAAACCACAATCAATCGATCATAGGATTCCTCCATGTCGAATCGGACACTGACATTCCGGTCCAGAACCGGCTTTAGTCAATCCGCACGTCGTCGGGTAAAACCCACGACCCCGTCTTGTCTGACGAATAAGAGACATATCGGGTTCAGTGCTCCATCGGATGATTAACAATTTAGAGCTGGACTCTAAATAAACTATCATTAGTGGGAAGTTACTGCATTCACTGCGTCCATAGGCGCATTTCGGCGTATGCGGCAACATTGTTCACAGGGACAGAACGTACAGTGACTTCTGCAAAGGCATTCTTAGAAGCCCAACCTGTGAAGACACAAGAGACAGGCTAAGTTCGAGCCTAGCTTTCTGCTTCCGCTGGCCCTGCCTTATCAAAGCCCCGTACGGGAGCAAAGTTGGCATACAACCAAGTAGAGCACTGTCCCTAATCCGCGGCTATAGGGAAGCGCTCCTCTCTATTAAGCTAACAGGAATGCCATGGAGTGGGTATCAACCTTCCATTCGGTGGTTTCTACAACCGTCTTTCGTCTGGTTCCGGTGAAGACCGGAATAAGACTTATCGACTCAGATTGCGTCTAGTACGGTCGAGTAATAAAATGGAATGTTCCGTTTTATCAAGAACGCAATCCGGAACGGCTGTCTGAGCGATTCTTAGACCAAACAGACACCTGTTACCACGTACCGGTTGCTTTTTCATCGAGGAATGACCGTCGATTCTTTGTAAACGGGGAAGTGTTCCTTTCAAACACTTCACTTCGATTACCTGCGTTTAGAATTAATTCCCAAAACGGGCAAGTCGGATCTATCCCCTCAAGAGACTCGTTGTAGGACGTTTCTCGTTGAGCTGGCCCTTCGGACAGACTCGATTCGCTATAAGAGAATCCGATTACCATGTCCTGGATAAGGATCAGTAATTAAGGGAAACGGTCCGATACATGCTTCATACTACACCCGAATTGTTTACAGTTCGGGGCAGTGTGTTAAATACTCATTACAGTACAGGGCTTAACTGACTAGGACATGTACATGATCAATAGAGTAGACAGTAGTCCTTCGATTGGCAATAATTATTACTCCCTGAATTGCCCCCATAATTCAAATGAGTCAACTTCCGGTGTCGTTATTCTCTTCCTGACAATGACTTTAGAAACACAGTATTGGCCCAGAGATCGTAGTTCAACGTTCTTCTGGCCTGCCTATCGACATAACCGTTACATCTTCATTAGAAGTAGACAGTTCTTACCGATTGGTGTTTTTTAAGGTACGTCAATCAGTAATTTATGCTTACATTTGTTGCCGACCTCTCGCATTCAAGATTTGGCGATGAACACAACAATTATTGTTCGATGCTCCAATGCGCTTAACTTCAAAGTTCAGATCCATTCTCTCCAAACTTTTACGTTCTTCGGAAGCGGCCGCTTCTTAAGTTATAAACTGAGACTTAAATTCGTCTTGCTTGGCGAACACTATCAGGGAAGTGAGTTCTTTGCTTTCAGTAAAAACGAATTTCATCAGGTTTTACAGCCGTATGGTTATTCAACCGTTCTTATAAACCTGTATTCCTACTGAGACCAAGTTGCCTTTGGTGCTTCCTAACCCATCACATTTCACAACCTTTCTGTGAACTGTGTTCCCTTAGATATAACCTGATCTTGTACCCTGTCAAGGGTCTTAAGTTCTATATAAAACATTCGAGGGCTGTAAGAGCCACAGTAGGGGTTATTCAACCTCAGGTAGGAGAAGGATATGTCAGCAGCGTATTCAAACACTGGATATCCTATTCCTTTAATTAGTAATAAGATCCTTCTGATAAAGTCTTAAAACGTTTCAATCAGAAATTATTCCTCTCTGGACACACAAGTGGACTCTCAGCGAGTACTTACCTAATTAATACACAAATTACTAAATACATAAACAGTTGTGTTTATATTTAGTAGTACCGTAGGTACTCTTACCAAGTGCTACGATTTCTCGGGACCGGCATTGTGTTGGACGATCCTCCCGACCGATGCTGCAAAGTCATCAGGTATTAAATGACTGGTAATGTATTTTTGACATAAAAATGAAGTTTTTTAAAGTAAAACATATTTTTATTAGAAAATACTTACCAGTCATTTCAGATTCCCGCCTCCCAACCCCGCGTCGTCACCCAACACTAAACGCTGCAAGTTAACGGTGAAATTAAAAGTGGGGGTCACATGGCCCGTGCGCCGGTTTTACCGGCGGCCGTGTGTATCACACACGCGTGAGGGCTATGCATGGCTGCGCGAGCTTCTTTTCTGGATGAATTAACGGTGTTGAGATTATATATCAGGTATTAAATGACTGGTAAGTATTTTCTAATAAAAATATGTTTTACTTTAAAAAACTTCATTTTGAACCATAACAGGTACGGCTACCATATTTCACATGTGTATTCCTTGTGACATGACCTTTCTGTCAGTACCAACATTTTTGACCTTGCGACCTTGACCTTTGACCTAGATGTTGCCATTCTAAAAAAAACCTATAACCTTGACCACTACTTTTGAACCATAACAGGTACGGCTACCATATTTCACATGTGTATACCTTGTGACATGACCTTTCTGTCAGTACCAACAATTTTTACCTTGCGACCTTGACCTTTGACCTAGATGTTGCCATTCTCGAAAAAAACTTTAACCTTGACCACTACTTTTGAACCATAACAGGTACGGCTACCATATTTCACATGTGTATACCTTGTGACATGACCTTTCTGTCAGTACCAACATTTTTGACCTTGCGACCTTGACCTTTGACCTAGATTTTGCCATTCTCAAAAAAAACTTAACCTTGACCACTACTTTTGAACCATAACAGGTACGGCTACCATATTTCACATGTGTATACCTTGTGACATTACCTTTCTGTCAATACCAACATTTTTGACCTTGCAACCTTGACCTTTGACCTAGATGTTGCCATTCTTGAAGAAAACTTTAACTTTGACCACTACTTTTGAACCATAACAGGTACGGCTACCATATTTCACATGTGTATTCCTTGTGACATGACCTTTCTGTCAGTACCAACATTTTTGACCTTGCGACCTTGACCTTTGACCTAGATGTTGCCATTCTAAAAAAAAACTTAACCTTGACTACTACTTTTGAACCATAACAGATACGGCTACCATATTTCACATGTGTATGCCTTGTGACATTACCTTTCTGTCAATATCAAAATTGTTCACCTTGCGACCTTGACCTTTGACCTAGATGTTGCCATTCTCGAAAAAAACTTTAACTTTGACCACTACTTTTGAACCATAACAGGTACGGCTACCATATTTCACATGTGTATTCCTTGTGACATGACCTTTCTGTCAGTACCAACATTTTTGACCTGGCGACCTTGACCTTTGACCTAGATGTTGCCATTCGGGGGCATCAGTGTTTCACAAACACATCTTGTTTGATTCTAAAATTAATTTTAAAAAATAGCCCATTCGATGCATTGGTATCTTACCTTCGATAATCCGGTGAAAATTTGGTATGTTTCCAGTTAAAGAATATCCTTAAAATGCACTTCAATTTACATACCCAAACCTCCATTATGATTTGAGCAGCCATTGTTATATCTGTTTTGAAATTTGAATACGCGTCCTCTATAAAATCAAGTTTACTTGTTCATTTCATCGTAAGTATTTTTAACCAAATATGAGGCAATTCAAATACATCTTTTAATATTAATCATAGCTTTGTTCTATATTTAAATAGATATTGGTTTGTATGATCATTATGACTTGTTGTTTCAAAATGGAATTTATTTAAATATCAATGTAAGCGCAAAATAAGACTTTGAGAAAAAAACAAAAAAAAATGTATTTTTAATTTACTGTAGAAACTAAACTAATTTAGATAGGTAAAAATGAAAAACACCGCTATATAGTAAATTTTATCTGCAGCATTTCATAATATTTCATTAAACCAGTCCAATGCATAGAAATTAACCATATTTTAGGATTTATTACACAGGTGTCAAAATTGTAAAATTTCCCAAAAACTCTTGTGCGCTCAGTGCAGTAAAACTGATAAGCCAGTATACACTACAGGGTGCTTATCAGGCCATTGTTCTGTGAAGTAATGGGTTAAACCAGACCCAAACTTTACTGCAGTAGCAAACACATCTGATGACTGCCTAATACAAGTCATCCTAGATTGATGTTGCATCAGCCAATCAAATTGTTGCCTACAAAATTGTTAGGTATCAACCTGAGAGATATTCCATATAAATAAACAAGATAGAGAACAGTGATGGCCAAGTTTTCTGATTGCATAGTAACGGTTTCGATAGCAGGACCAAGCATGGGTTGGGACAGAAAATTGAGCACCAGCTAATAAATATTTAAATGTATAGGGTCAATTTGCTACAACCTTTTATGTGGTTTTGTTTGATCCAAAATACGCACATCTAAGTATTTTGGTCTGATTTCAAGTTGCCGTTTCCTGCATTATAGATATGTAGTGCTATAGCATTGTATCTCATAAGACTTGACCTGAGGCTGACCTCCAAACCTTAAGTTATTGTAACTAAAATAAATTGGTCTCATTGTCTGCCTGTCCATCCGTCCTTCATTACTTTAACCCTTTCAAATTTCAGACACATTTTGATGTATCTACAGCAGACTGACTGCTTTTGAAAACCGTGTAGCAAAAGAAATTTATCATAATGAGCTATTTCTCCCTTAGCAACAATGTCTTCAACTCATCACACTTTTAATATTACAGATGTTCCATTATGTTGCCTGAATGTTTTCAAAGTGTCAGCTGCAGATTTGTTGTATGTCATTGTGGAAAGATACAGGTCATGTTTTGAATCAGGATTATTTGTTGAGAGCGGGAGACCAGGGTTTGGTTCCTTTCGAAAAAAGCCAGATGGGCCCCTTGCATGATTGGATTATGGCCCTTGAAATTGTCCAAATTGCTATAATACAGCTTTTGAACATAATAGAGCTTCCATTTACTTTTTGATGTTCATCAAACTTAGATAGTAGTTAAATATTGATGAGAGCTAGGTTCCTTTCGCAAACCAGCCATATACACCAATGCAAGACTGGATTATGGCCCTTGAAATTGTCAAAATTGCTATAATACAGCGTGTGAATACAATAGAGCCTCCATTTACTATCCGATCTTCACCAAACTTAGATAGTAATAAAATATTGATATTATATACAAGACTTGCTTATTCTTCTTCTCTGTTGCCCATACATCCATGCTCTGGATTGAAAATGACCAAAGAACAATGCCAGTAGAGCATCATAGGCCCTCATGGGCCTCTTGTTAGCTCTACTGGCCAAAGGCCAGAAGGGTTTATGTCGTGGCGATTCATGCGTCGTCCGTGCGTCCGTCCGTCCGTAAACAATTTCTTGTTAACACGATACAGTCTTCACTTTTGATTGTATCTCAACCAAACTTATACAGTAGTTAGATATCCATGAGAGCTCGGTTCCTTTCGAAAACCAGCCACAGATCCGCCCATGCAATACTGGATTATGGCCCTTGAAATGGTCAAAATTGCTATAAAAGAGCTTGTTAACACGATACAGTCTTCACTTTTGATTGTATCTCAATCAAACTTATACAGTAGTTAGATATCCATGAGAGCTCGGTTCCTTTCAAAAAAACAGCCAGATCTACCCATGCATGGCTGGATTATGGCCCTTGAAATTGTCAAAATTGCTATAATACAGCTTGTGAATACAATAGAGCTTCCATTTACTATCTGATCTTCACCAAACTTAGATGGTATTTGAATATTGATGACATATTGGTTCTTTTTGAAACAAGCCAGATGAATGCCAGTAGAGCATAGGCCCTCATGGGTCTCTTGTTAGCTCACCTGAGCTTTGCTCAAGGTGAGTTATTGTGATCGCCTTTTGTCCGGCGTCCGTCGTGCGGTGTGCGTCGTGCGTCGTGCGTCAACTTCTTCTCCTCAGTAACCAGTGGGTCAATTTGGATGAAACTTCACAGAAAGTATCCTCTCAATGACCTCACCAGAATTCCTTCAAATTTTTGGGATCCATGCAAAATTCTGGTTTCCATGGCAACGAAACGAAAAAAACTTCAAAATTCTTCTTCTCCCAAACTGGTTGGCAGATTTTCAAATAATTTTGTAGAAATGTTCCTTGGATGACCCTCTATCAGATTCCTTCAAACCGTGTTGATTGGTCGAAAAACATGGCCGCCAGGGGGGGGCGGGGCTATTTTGCCTTATATGGCTATAGTGAAAACTTAAAAAATCTTCTCCTCCGAAAGTGTAAGGCCGATTTTCAAATAATTTTGTAGAAATGTTCTTTGGGTGACCCTCTATCAGATTCCTTCAAACCGTGTTAATTGGTCGAAAAACATGGCCGCCAGGGGGGGCGGGGCTATTTTGCCTTATATGGCTATAGTGAAAACTTAAAAAATCATCTCCTCCGAAAGTGTAAGGCCGATTTTCAAATAATTTTGTAGAAATGTTCTTTGGGTGACCCTCTATCAGATTCCTTCAAGCCATGTTGATTGGTCGAAAAACATGGCCGCCAGGGGGGGGCGGGCTATTTTGCCTTATATGGCTATAGTGCAAACTTAAAAAATCTTCTCCACCAGAAGTGTCAGGCCGATTTTCAAATAATTTTGTAGAAATGTTCCTTGGGTGATCCTCTATCAGATTCATTCAAGCCATGTCGATTGGTCAAAAAACATGGCCGCCAGGGGGCGGGGCTATTTTGCCTTTTATGGCTATAGTGCAAACTTAAAAAATCTTCTCCTCCATAAGTGTCAGGCTGATTTTCAAATAATTTTGTAGAAATGTTCCTTGGGAGACCCTCTATCAGATTCCTTCAAGCACTGTTGATTGGTCGAGAAACATGGCCGCCAGGGGGCAGGGGCTATTTTGCCTTATATGGCCAAAGTGAAAACTTAAAAAATCTTCAACATCTTCTCCTCAGTAACCAGTGGGTCAATTGGGATGAAACTTCACAGAAAGCATCCTCTCAATGACCTCACCAGAATTCCTTCAAATTTTTGGGATCCATGCAGAATTCTGGTTTCCATGGCAACGAAACGAAAAAAACTTCAAAATTCTTCATCTCCCAAACTGCTTGGCAGATTTTCAAATAATTTTGTAGAAATGTTCCTTGGATGACCCTCTACCAGATTCCTTCAAGCCATGTTGATTGGTCGAAATCATGGCCGCCAGGGGGGCGGGGCTATTTTGCCTTATATGGCTATAGTGCAAACTTAAAAAATCTTCTCCTCCAAAAGTGTCAGCCCGATTTTCAAGTAATTTTGTAGAAATGTTCCTTGGATGACCCACTTTCGGATTCCTTCAAGCCATGTTGATTGGTCAAAAATCATGGCTGCCAGTGGGCAGGGCTATTTTGCATTATATGGCTATAGTGAAAACTTAAAAAATCTTCTCCTCCAAAAGTATCTGGCCGATTTTCAAATAATTTTGTAGAAATGTTCCTAGGGTGACCCTCTATCAGATTCCTTCAGGCCAAGTTGATTGGTCGGAAACTATGGCTGCCAGGGGGCGGGGCTTATATAGCTTAAGTGAAAAAAAATAAAAAATCGGGTGAGCGATTCAAGGGCCATCATGGCCCTCTTGTTAGCTCCACTGGCTGAAAGCCAGTCGAGCTTATGTCATGGCGAATTGTCCGTCGTGCGTGCGTGCGTGCGTGCGTTAACTTTTTCCTTTAAACGACTTCTTCTCCCTAACCACTTGGCCAATTTGGTTGAAACTTCATGGGAAGCATCCTCTCAATGTCCTCTACTAAATTCCTTCAAATTTTTTTGATCCATTCAAAATTCTGGTTTCCATGGCAACCGAAAGAAAAAAATAGTGAGAACTTAAAAAATCTTCTTCTCCGAAAGTGTCAGGCCGATTTTCAAATAATTTTGTAGAAATGTTCCTTGGGTGACCCTTTATTAGATTCCTTCAAGAAATTTTGATTGGGCGAAAAACATGGCCGCCAGGGGGCGGGGCTTTTTTGCCTTATATAGCTATAGTGAAAACTTAAATAATCTTCTTCTCAAAAAGTGTTCAGCAGATTTTCAAATAATTATGTAGAAATGTTCCGTGGGTGACCCTCTATCAGATTCCTTCAAGCCATGTTGATTGGTAAAAAAACATGGCCGTCACAGGGCGGGGCTATTTTGCCTATATGGCTAAAGAGCAAACTTAAAAAATCTTCTCCTCCAAAAGTGTCGGGCCGATTTTCAAATAATTTTGTAGAAATGTTCCTTGTGTGAACCTTAATTAGATTCCTTCAAGAAATGTTGATTGGGCGAAAAACATGGCCGCCAGGGGGCGGGGCTTTTTTGCGTTATATAGCTATAGTGAAAACTTAAAACATCTTCTTCTCCGAAAGTGTTCAGCCGATTTTCAAATAATTTCGTAGAAATGTTCATTGGGTGACCCTCTATCAGATTCCTTCAAGCCATGTTGATTGGTCGAAAAACATGGCCGCCAGAGGGCGGGGCTATTTTGACTTATATGACCATAGTGAAAACTTAAAAAATCTTCTCCTCCGAAAGTGTCAGGCATATTTTCAAATAATTTTGCAGAAACATTCCTTTGGTGACACTCTACAAGATTCCTTTAAGCCATGGTGGTTGGTAAAAAAAATAGCCACCACGGGGCAGGGCTGTTTGGAGATTTTATTTTTGCCTTATGGCCGTGGAGCGATACTGGCCCTCTTGGGCCTCTTGTTTTTAAAAAGTCATCTGCTGCACATGAAAGTGCATACTGTTCTATATGTTTCACTGTATTACTGAATTTTCTTGTTCACTGTTGAAAACCACATGGAAGATTTATAGTATAACTAAATGTGTTACCCTCTATCAATAAAGTATTATTAGTGGTATTATCATTATTATCACTTTTAGCTCACTATTCTGAGAATATGAGAGCTATTCTATTTAATGTGGTTATGGTTTTGCATGCAAGTACATAATATGTATTATTATATAACCTATAAATAGACGCCTTTTCATTGGCTAAAAAGTAATTTTTTAGAAAAAATATCTAGCGATATTGACCGTTTTTAGCTCGCCTGAGCTTTGCTCAATGTGAGTTATTGTGATCGCCTTTTGTCCGGCGTGCGTCGTGCGTCAACTTCTTCTCCTCAGTAACCAGTGGGTCAATTTGGATGAAACTTCACAGAAAGCATCCTCTCAATAACCTCACCAGAATTCCTTCAAATTTTTTGGATCCATGCAAAATTCTGGTTTCCATGGCAACGAAACCGAAAAAAATTCAAAATTCGTCTTCTCCCAAACTGGTTGGCAGATTTTCAAATAATTTTGTAGAAATGTTCCTTGGATGACTCTCTATCGTATTCCTTCATGCCATGTTGATTGTTCGGGGCTATTTTGCCTTATATGGCTATAGTGCAAACTTAAAAAATCTTCTCCTCCAAAAGTGTCAGGCCGATTTTCAAATAATTTTGTAGAAATGTTCCTTGGGTGATCCTCTATCAGATTTCTTCAAGCCATGTTGATTGGTCAAAAAACATGGCCGCCAGGGGGCGGGGCTATTTTGCCTTTTATGGCTATAGTGAAAACTTAAAAAATCTTCTCCTCCATAAGTGTCAGGCCGATTTTCAAATAATTTTGTAGAAATGTTCCTTGGGTGACCCTCTATCAGATTCCTTCAAGCAATGTTGATTGGTCGAAAAACATGGCCGCCAGAGGGCGGGGCTATTTTGCCTTATATGGCCAAAGTGAAAACTTAAAAAATCTTCAACATCTTCTCCTCAGTAACCAGTGTGTCAATTGGGATGAAACTTCACAGAAAGCATCCTCTCAATGACCTCACCAGAATTCCTTCAAATTTTTGGGATCCATGCAAAATTCTGGTTTCCATGGCAACGAAACGAAAACAACTTCAAAATTCTTCTTCTCCCAAACTGGTTGGCAGATTTTCAAATAATTTTGTAGAAATGTTCCTTGGATGACCTTCTAACAGATTCCTTCAAGCCATGTTGATTGGTCGAAAAACACGGCCGCCAGGGGGGGCGGGGCTATTTTGCCTTATATGGCTATAGTGAAAACTTAAAAAATCTTCTTCTCCGAAATTGTCAGGCCGATTTTCAAATAATTTTGTAGAAATGTTCCTTGGATGACCCACTTTCAGATTCCTTCAAGCCATGTTGGTTGGTCAAAAAACATGGCCGCCAGTGGGAAGGGCTATTTGGCATTATATGGATGATAGTGAAAACTTAAAAAATCTTCTCCTCCAGAAGTATCTGGCTGATTTTCAAATAATTTTGTAGAAATGTTCCTAGGGTGACCCTCTATCAGATTCCTTCAAGCCAAGTTGATTCGTCGGAAACTATGGCTGCCAGGGGGCGGGGCTTATATAGCTAAAGTGAAAAAAAAAAATAGTAACAAAGGGAAGACCGGGGAATCCCACGAGCCGCCTATTAATATCCTTCGCCTTTATCCGTATGTTACGGAATTTTCCAAGGCGCGTTCCGAATGACCACTTAAACTTCCGAGTGGTCATTCCGGTGACGTAATTTTTTTTAAATGACGTCATGCACGTGCATTACCAACATTTTAGACGCGCGTTTTAGACTGTTATCATGTCAAAAACGTACTGTTATCATGAGACAGAAATACAACATAAAACAGAAATGTTCCTTGAGTGGTCCTCTGTTTTCTTTTAAGTTGATCAATATCAAAACGATATGATAAATTGAGGGTTATACAATAAAACAGTTATGGGCTTTTCAGCTGTTATACATGATGTTGATATGTACCAAAAAATCATTATTGACCTCAGCTATCGCCTCGGTCAATAATGATTTTTTTGGTGCATATCACATCATGTATAACAGCTGAAAAGTCCATAATTGTATAATATATTATATTACACCATAGCTCAGTGACAACATGATGTATTGCATTGAAACTCTACAAGGCTTCCCAACCTTTTGCCCTTTTTAGCTCGCCAGTACGAAGTACAGGAGAGCTTATGTGTTACCCCCGGCGTCGGCGGTGGCGTAGACACCTAGGTTTAAGGTTTGGGTTTAAGGTTTGTGTTTAAGGTTTTCATTTGGGTTTTAAGGGTTTATATCTTTAGGAACCATTTGTCATCCATCTACGCACACCACTACACCCGTCCTGACCCTGGGTGAAGGTCAAGGTCATTTCTACTTGGTTCTACTTGGTTCAGTTACAAGGTTTAAGGTTTGCGTTTAACGTTTAACATATCACTCTGCATTCACTATTATGACATTGATTGCTTTCATATTTAGTTTATACATTAAGGAACTATTGGTCATCCATCTACGCACACCACTACACCCGTTCTGACCCTGGGTCAAGGTCAAGGTCATTTCTACTTGGTTCAGTTACAAGGTTTAACGTTTAACATATCACTCTGCAGTCACTATTATGACATTGATTGCTTTCATATTTAGTTTATATATTTAGGAACTATTGGTCATCCATCTGCGCACACCACTACACCCGTCCTGCACCTGGGTCAAGGTCAAGGTCATTTCTACTTGGTTCAGTTACAAGGTTTAAGGTTTGCGTTTAACGTTTAACATATCACTCTGCATTCACTATTATGACATTGATTGCTTTCATATTTAGTTTATACATTTAGGAACTATTGGTCCATCTACGCACCCCACTACACCCGTCCTGACCCTGGGTCAAGGTCAAGTTATATCAGAGTTATTGCCCCTTTTCTGTCAAAAAATCTAACTTTTTCGTCACGTTTTCAAATAACTTTTTTTCTACTCAAAGGATTAGATTGAAACTTCTGACAAATGTTTATATCAATGTGTGTGATTGGTTCACAAAAGGGGGATAATCCAAATAATTTTATATCAGAGTTATTGCCCCTTTTCTGTCAAAAAATTAAATTTTCAAATAACTTTTTTTCTACCCGAAGGATTGGATTGAAACTTCTGACAAATGTTACTTTTTTTTTTATTCGACGTCTGTCTGTCTATTTTTAGCTCACCTGTGCACGAAGTGCTCAGGGTGAGGTATTGTGATCGCCCTATGTCCGGCGTCCGTTGTCCGTCGTCCGTCGTCCGTCGTCCGTCGTCCGTCGTCCGTCGTCCGACGTCCGTCAACATTTTCTCCTCTGTAACCGGTGGGTCAACTGGGATGAAACTTCACAGAAAGCATCCTCTCAATGTCCTCACCAGAATTCCTTAAAATTTTTGGGATCCATGCAGAATTCTGGTTTCCATGGCAACGAAATGAAAAAAACTTCAAAATTCTTAAAAATCTTCTCCTCCGAAAGTGTCAGGCCGATTTTCAAATTATTTTGTAGAAATGATCCTTGGGTGACCCTCTATCAGATTCCTTCAAGCCATGTTGATTGGTCGATAAACATGGCCGCCAGGAGGGGGGGGGGGGGGCTATTTTGCCTTATATGGCTATAGTGCAAACTTAAAAAATCTTCTCCTCCAAAAGTGTCAGGCCGATTTTCAAATAATTTTGTAGAAATGTTCCTTGGGTGACCTTCTATCAGATTCCTTCAAGCCATGTTGATTGGTTGAAAAACATGGCCGCCAGGGGGCGGGGCTATTTTGCCTTTTATGGTTATAGTGAAAACTTAAAAAATCTTCAACATCTTCTCCTCAGTAACCAGTGGGTCAATTGGGATGAAACTTCACAGAAAGCATCCTCTCAATGACCTCACCAGAATTCCTTCAAATTATTGGGATCCATGCAGAATTCTGGTTTCCATGGCAACGAAACGAAAAAAACTTCAAAATTCTTCTCCTCCCAAATTGGTTGGCAGATTTTGAACTTATTTTGTAGAAATGTTCCTTGGGTGACTCTCTATCAGATTCCTTGAAGCCATGTTGATTGGTCGAAAAACATGGCGTCTGTCTGTCTGTCTGTCCGTCACACTTTTTTCGTCACGTTTTCAAATAACTTTTGTTCTACTCAAAGGATTAGATTGAAACTTCTGACAAATGTTTTTATCAATGTGTGTGATTGGTTCACAAAAGGGGGATAATCCAAATAATTTTTATATCAGAGTTATTGCCCCTTTTCTGTCAAAAATTTAAATTTTCAAATAACTTTTTTTCTACTCAAAGGATTGGATTGAAACTTCTGACAAATGTTTATATCAATGTGTATGATGGGTTCACAAAAAGGGGGATAATCCAAATATTTTTATATCAGAGTTATTGGCCCTTTTCTGTCAAAAATTTAATCTACTCAAAGGATTGGATTGAAACTTCTGACAAATGTTTATATCAATGTGTATGATGGGTTCACAAAAGGGGGATAATCCAAATATTTTTATATCAGAGTAATTGCCCCTTTTCTGTCAAATATTCAAATTACTTTTTTTCTGCTCAAAGGATTGGATTGAAACTTCTGACAAATGTTTATATCAATTTTTGTGATGGGTTCACAAAAGGGGGATAATCCAAATATTTTTTATATCAGAGTTATTGCCCCTTTTCTATCAAAAATTAAAATTTTCTGACAAGGCGCCGGCAGGTGACACATGTGCTCCGGGGAGCACTCCATTCTAGTTGAACTTAGAATTTTTGTCAAAAGTATTGAAAAGGTGTATTATCTTGCAATAGGTGATACTGTGCGACTTTACCTAATACTTTAACTGTTCTGAAGTAGGCCCTGATATACGATGGCCCTGATAGGCGAGCTATATTGTCCTCCGACAACTCTTGTTTGACTTAGAGTTATTGCCCTTGATATATTGAAAAATCCATGTCCACAGCCATTTCTCAGTAACTAGCTTGTAGAATTTCATGAAACTTGAAATAAATATGAAGA
This sequence comes from Serripes groenlandicus, assembly GCA_031761405.1. NCBI lineage: Eukaryota > Metazoa > Mollusca > Bivalvia > Cardiida > Cardiidae > Serripes > Serripes groenlandicus. The sequence goes on from JASEVX010000756.1 coordinate 43,976, forward strand.
CATACGTATTTTGCATCTTGATGTTTCTTAAATCAGTTAATACAATTTATTGATTCATAGTTTGTTTTTCACAGAGTTTTTCTTTACAATAATAATGTTGGTTGCTCCCTTTTCGATTACGTCACCCCATGGTACAAAATTAAAACCTATTCAATACTGACGCCGTACTTCCACGCGGCGTCAACAACCCTTAACAACCATCACACCTATATTAATAATCAAGTAAGATAACTCTTTCCTGCATATAATGCAAATTATGGCCCTTTTATGGCTTAGTAATACTAGTTAGAGTTTTGCTTGCAACTTACATCAAGCTTCATACAACCCTTCCCAACCATTACACCTATATTGATAATTAAGTTAGATAGCTCCATCCTCCAAATATTGCAAATTATGGCCCTTTTTTACTTAGAAATTCTGGTTAAAGTTGTGCGTGCAACTACATTATTAGGATTCTGTATCTCTTAACGCATTGCATTGAAGCTCTATACAACCCATCATATAATAATATTGAAACTTGGGACATAGATAGATGGCAATGTGAAGTTGTGCAACATGCAAGAATTATAACCCTGGGCCACTTTGTTGCAAAGTTATCTCCCCTTATTCAATTGTCGGATCGATATCTTGTGAACGAATGGTCAGATAATATTGCAACTTGGAACATAGATAGATGGCAATGTGAAGTTGTAACTCTGGGCCACTTTGTTGTAAAGTTATCTCCCCTTGTTCAATAAAATGGCAAGGGAATCGTTCGTAACTGTTGCTACAGTTACAATCTCTAGTTATAATTATTATTATTAAATTTCTGTTTTCAGACATGAGAAGAAACTAAAGCATATAAACCTAAATGTGATCATCATCTGCTTCATAATAATGGCATTGATAACAATCTGAAGATGGCTTTGTAACTATGACAACACCTAACCCTCTTTATGGCACGGTAAGATTTATTTATTGATCTGGGGGGGGGGGGGGCGGGGGACATTTACTTTGTCATTGTAAGACGTCACTATAAACTGGGGGAAATCACTAGATGCTACATCATTCATTTCACCATTTATTGTAACGAGTAGCATTTACATGTTTTAAATGTATTTACCATCCATTGCCACACAGTTCACATTATGATGAGCAACAAGGGTAGTGGATGTTTAAATCTTGGGACTAAACAATAGTAAGGGGATTCCAAAAGTGGTTTATTGACCTGATCATGTGATCAAATTCTTTTCAAGTTTATTGCAATATCAACAGAGGATCTTTTAGTCCCATGGTTGGTTTTAAACCATTCTTATTAGTCGCCGGGCAGAAGCCAGCGACTTCTATTTTTAATAGGTTTTCGGAAATGACATGGGAGGGGGGATTATTATTAGAAAGAAACACATTTAGATGTCTTGAACATATTACAATTGTGTTTGTTTAAAAACACTAAGTAATGACACATCTAAAATGAAATAAATATTCCGATGTTTTAGGTATTTTCAGTTTCTTTATTTTGACTCACATTTATGTTTTTTTGTTTTATTTACGAAGGCACTATATACTACATATAATCAAAAGGCGATAACTTCAAACCTTTACGTCGCACAGTCTAATTATTTGTTTACATACCAACTGTGTAGATCAATCTCCTTTGCAGAGAGCCGCTCTTTACACTCACTTACAAATAGTAAATCATAGGTGATTTAAAATGTTTATTTGGTTCGAAACAAATGAAGAAAAGTACAAACCGAGATAAAACTGGTTTTAATAGAAAAATTACTTTGAACGAACACTCTCTGCCTATAAAGAGAGTTTCAAGAACGACATCTCTGCGAATAAGAAAGAATCGGGTCTTTCGTACAAAATTATTTCGTCCTTGACAATTTTAAATGTGTCATTTAATTCCCTTAAGGCATATTGCTTCCGATCTGCATATTGTTATGCATCATTGACACAAGGGCGCTCATCTTACTATAATTTTAAAACATGAGTAGTTTGTTATTTTCATTATAAAAAAGGAAGGAAAGAATTAAAATAAATTAACATGTTGTAGGGCTCAGTTTATGTTCGAAATTAAGTTTAAATTATACAACAATTTCAATGAGATTTAACTGTTTAGTTGATATTATATTTCGAAGGTGGTCTAATTTATAAATATTGGACTACATTTCAACATTTGTTAAAGTATGATATAATTAGGATGCCAAGCTAATATCATTTTGAGAAAAAGAGAAAACTCATGTCTTCAGCGATTTAACTCTTATCTCATTGTTTTAAAAGTAGATTGCTGCAAAGGTGTCCACTGTTGACTTTAATAGAGGAAAGGTAAAATGACGTGCTATTGCATGCAAATCCTAAATTGTCTGTTTTGTGGTTTTATTGAAAAATAATAAAATTCAAATATTCTGACAAACATCTTGAAAAGTGTATGTGTAATTCACAAATCTTATAATTATTCCTTAATGAAAGCACTGTATACATACTTAGAATAATGATTGGCAAGATTACTCATTTCTATTACTGTTTATGATCAATAATTAGTTGGTTGTGTGTATGGTCAACCTACTTTGGAATGGAGATTGGTCATAAACAATGAAAGGCTTCAATTATCATTCACTTGGTTGACAAAACAATGCAAGTTATGAAACATTTTCACTTGACCCCACCCCTGATGTTCCAATATGCCCCTCAGTTGATAACTGTTTATTCAACTACTATAATGTTAGTGTTATGCATAACTGCAGTATGGATTTCGGGCGACATTGATGCGTTGCATCAACTTTCTCTTGTTTTGATTGATACAGCATCCTGTGATTTTCCCTGTTAATAGTTCTAATAGTATTATACAAAATGACGCCATACATTGTAACATATAACAATGACATATTAACTTTTAAAATGTGTATTGAATCAGACATATTTGAAGCACTTCTTGTCTTGTTTGTTACCGCCTCAGTGGTGTAGTGGTAGTAGAGCAGAAGGTTGCTGGTTCGATCCCCTGTCGGGTCATTTGAAAGACTTTAAAAATGGTGGTTATGGCTGCTCTCCTTGGAGAGAATAGCATTAAGGATAATTGGGCCAGTACAGAACTGGTAACTTAACCAGGAAAAGCTGTGTCATAAATGAAAAATTTTGAAAGCGGCATAAAACACCAAACAATCTTATCTTGTTAGCTCACCTGAGAACAAAGCGCTCGGAAGTGAGCTATCGAGACTGCTCACCGTCTGAAGTGCGTACTTTGTCTGTTCAAATCTTCTTTGGGGTATCCCTTATAAGATCACCTGAGCCAAAGGCTCAAGGTGATCTATTCTGGTCAATCTCTGTCCCTTGTCCTTGGTCTGTCGTTGGTCGTCTTTCGTTAACTTTTAGCTTTAAACATCATCTCCTCCTTAACCAGAGGACCAATTTCAACCAAACTTCACAGGAATGTTTCTTTGGTGGCCCTCTTTCAAACCTGTTCAAAAAATTAAATTCCATCAAGAAATTTGGTTGCTGCGGCGGCATCAGAAAGGGGGCAAAATGTCCAAAACTTTAAAAATCTTCTTATCCAAAAGTACTGGCCTGATTTGAATATTATTTTGCACAAATGTTCCTTGGCGCACCCTCTACCAAGTTTGTTCAAATTATTCAGATCCGTTGAAAACCATGTAAGCCAGGGGGCGGAGCTTGTTTTCCTTATATGTGCATTGTAAAATCTTTAAAAATCTTCTTGTCCAAAAGCACTAGCCCAATTTAAAGATAATTTGGCACACATGTTCCTTAGGGGAGCTTCTACCAAGGTTGTTCAAATTAATCCAATCCGTTGTAAAACATGGCCGCCAGGGGCGGGGCTTGTTTTCCTATATGTGCATTGTAAAAACTTTAAAAATCTTCTTGTCCAAAAGTACCTGCCCGTTTTAAAAATAATTTGACACAAATGTTCCTTGGGTGACCCTCTACTAAGATTGTTGAAATGATTCCGATCTGATGAAAAACATGGCCACCAGGGGGCGGAGTTTTTTTCCCTTATATGTAATATTCTTGTACTAAATCACTGGCCCGATTTGAAAATAATTTTGCATAAATGTTCCTGGTGTGACCCTCTGCAAAGGTTGTTAAATTATTCTGATCGGTTAAAAAACATGGATCAGGAGGGTTGCTTGTTTTTCTTATATGTATAGAGTAAAAACTTTGAAAACTATTGAAGTTCTATTAAACAAGATGATCGATATAGGGCCATCATGGCCCTCTTGTTATATTCCTGCTCATAGTTGTCGTTGTGAAGTTGCCTTGGTCAAGGCACATTTGCTAGCCTATTCTCATTTGTTTTCCCAGGGATCATTAATAAGTGTTCCGTTTCTCTTTCTGTTGATTTTCGCAGCTCTCATTGTAAAGCTGTCTGTATGACTTCTGACGCCTCTGCAGCAGACAGGTTTTGAAAACATTGTGGGGAAAAAAAAGGAAATGAACAAATTCCTCTTTTTCCCTCAATGTTTTTAACTTTACCCCTATAATTATTCCTTCTAGCATATTAGTTGCTGACACTTTGTCCTAAAATGATTTTAACCCTTTCCCACCTAAAGACGCATTTTGACACATCTGCAGCAGACGACTTTTCAACTTTTTTCAGTAATTTTACCTCCATTTATGGAGATTTTCTGTTTTTATGGCTAGATAATTTCAAGGTCGTCTGCTGCAGATTTGTTGTATGTGGGAAATGGTAAAAGCATATATTGTAAATGATTAACTCTTCCAGAGAAAACATTTCACCAAATGAGACCATAATTCAAGACAGTAAATGTCCAGGAAAATGAAAAATAAAAGCCAAACTACTTTTCGTGAAATTTCTCCTTTTCTTGCAATGGTTCTCAAAGGATGTTCGCTTTAGAATAGTAATAAATGGTTCCCATAATAGAAAAAAGAGTTAAGAGTTTCAGTATGATATACTCGCCTTGTAACCATGGCAACCAAATTATGTATAGAGAAACTGGAGGCAGAGTTGCTGTTTAGTGCTATAAAGGACAAAGAGTTGTAGAGTTGTATTTATATGGTAAAAATAGCAGCTCGCTCTGGATACGAGGCCTATTTATTGTCCTTAAATCCTCCTTTGACCTCAACACCCTATGTTGTGAATATTCAAATGAACCATCTCACTGAGACGATTCTTTTAACAACCAACAACATAGGGTTTAATTGCATATACAGGGAAGAGTTTCCCGGCAGCAACCTGTTTACTTGCCCTATCCAGGACATTGGAAGAGGACAGAGTGCCTGTCTATAGGTGGTTTTTCACTGTGTTGCTTTATTAATCGCAATTTATGTGACATGGTTTTACAGATAGAAGTTAATAATTCTGTGTCTGGATTCTTCAGTGATGAAATCTAGACTGTTTGCATATGGAGCTATATTTGGGGATGTGGTTTTTGCAGTATTGCTCTATCTAATGACTGCAAATAGCTCCATATGACATGTTTTACAAGCAGGTAGTGGTTATAGATTATGTGTGTGTTTTTTCGATGATGAAATCTAACCTGTTTCGCGTATGGAGCTATATTTGAATATGTGTTTTTTCAATGTGTTGCTTTATTTAATAAATGCAATTAGTTCTAATACAACATGTTTTTTAAGCAGATAGTGGTTTTAATAGCAGAATTCCGTGTGTGTTTTTTCAATGATAAATCATAGGGAGCTATATTTGGGGATGTGGTTTTTACTCTGTTGCTCTATTTAATAACTGCAAATAGCTCCATATAACATGTTATACGACTTGCAAGCAGAGAGTGGTTATAGGTTCTGTGAGTTGTTTGTCAAACCGAACCTGTTTGCATATTTAACTATATTTGGTGATGTTATTTTTCCATTGTGTTGCACTATTTAATAAATTCATTAACCCTTTCCGTCATACGACAATTCTGCAGCAGACGACTTTGAACATATTCTGTCAAAAAAAAGGAAAAAAATTGAACGGATAACCTATGACTAAAGGAGAAAACATTGTGGCAAACGGAGAAATTGCTTGTTTTGAGCAATTTCTTCTTTTGTCACTGTTTTCAAAAAGCTGTCTGCTGCAGAGGCATCAGAAAGCGTCTAGATGAGGGAAAGGATTAAGTTCTACAAGCAGATTAATAAGATAGTGGTTTGGTTTTTAAAGCACGAAACCTAGCCTGTTCGCATATGAATTAGCTGCTACTATCTGTGTGTACACATTTATTATGGCAAAAATAGGAAATCCTGTCACTGTATATTTAGGGATGTGGTTTTTAATTGCGTTACATTTATGAACCCTTTCCAAAAGTCATGCTGACCACTTTTGAGAACAATTTGACAAAAGGAGAAAATGCTCATGATGATTAAATTTTTCTTTTGCCACAATGTTTTTAATTCTATTGAATAAATATAACTGTTAACCCTTTTCGTCATACGACAATTCTGCAGCAGACGACTTTGAACACATTTTGTCAAAAAATGGAAAATCTCTTTCATTGAATTGATAACCTATGACTAAAAGTGGAAAACATGGTGGCAAAAGGAGAAATTACTCGTTTTGAGCAATTTCTTCTTTTGTCACTGTTTTTAAAAAGCTGTCTGCTGCAGAGGCGTCAGAAAGCGTCTATATGAGGGAAAGGGTTAACCCTTTCCCTAATACGACAATTCTGCAGCAGACGACTTGAACGTATTTTGTCAAAACATAGAAAATCTCCATAATTGAATGGATAACCTATGACAAAAAGTGGAAAACATTGTGGCAAAAGGAGAAATCGCACGTTTTGTGCAATTTCTTCTTTTGTCACTATGTTTTCAAAAAGCCGTCTGCTGCAGAGGCATCAGAAAGCATCTTTATGAGGGAAAGGGTTAATACTTTCATTTGTAGAGATTTTCCTCATTGTTGCCCTAGAAGTTGTCTGCTGCAGATTTATTGTAAGCGGGGCGGGAAATGGTAAACTGCAATTATGTGACATATTTTACAAGAAGATAGTTGCATGCCCTCCTATTGGTACATGTTGATGCATCTTCCACAGACAACGTTTGCCAAAAAATAAAGCTTTAATTTATAGAGATATTCAATATTTTTTACCAGATGTTTTCATCTGCTGCATATTTGATGTATGTGGGAAAGAGTTCTGTGTGTTGATTGTCAGTGAAGAATAAAGCTTAACCCCCTTCTCTCATATAGACGCTTTATGACGCCTCTGCAGCAGACAGCTTTTTCAAAACATAGTGACAAAAGAAGAAATTGCTCAAAACGAGCAATTTCTCCTTTTGCCACAATGTTTTCCACTTTTAGTCATACGTCCATTCAGTTTTTCCATTTCTTGACAAAATATGTTCAAAGTCGTCTGCTGAAGATTTGTTGTATGAGGGAAAGGGTTAAGGGATTTTATAGGAATTGTTGTATGGCTTTCAGTTGTTACATTA
>JASEVX010000757.1:0-5000 GCA_031761405.1 Serripes groenlandicus
TGAAGCAAATCTTTCGGAGATAAGATCATTTATCTCTTTACGAATGTATGGTTGTTTTTGTACATGTAGAATATAACGCAGATTGTTGAAATATACGCCTATGCCCTGATTATTTGACAATTTATAGCATGTATCGACATGATCTCATTTGATCAGGTAGACCTGTATTAAGTCGGCTTGCTGGTGTCAGGAAACAAAGTGATATAACTGAAAGCATGTTGAAAGCGCGTCACACCTCATATAAACTCATCTGAAGGTGTAACCCGAAGAGAAAGACACACACGCAACCTAAACGATAGCGTAAACTTGTTATATATGTATACTGATATGATAGTGCTATGTGTTAAATGTACATACATACCTTAAAATGTTGTACAGTAACTCTTAATGGTAAGCTGAGGATCCACCCAGCCATCCAAATACACCAGTCTATTACTGAAACAAAACAAAAATGTATACATTTCGAATATAAAACAATCATTTGATACTTAAATCGTGGTAGAATTAAAGTAATCTTACCTGTGAGAAATAATCTGACGACGCCATATTTCGCCTTCCGTGTAGAAAACGTGAAAACGAAAGTAGACTTTATGTAAATAATTCGATCGCTATTCCGCGGAAACTCTCTCTTCAATTTTCAATAAGCGGCCAATAATCTAGGTTTAGTACCACTAAATGTTCTCGCAAATAGAGTGACTTCCCTTGGAAGATGGCAAAACCTCCACTCACACGAAAAACATTCTTTCGCAAGCAGCGAAATTTAAGCCACCGAATGTTTAGGGTGTCGAAAAGTCGCTCTAGAACATCCAAACAAATGAGACGTAGCATGTAACAGTGCCGTGGACTTAGTTTGCGACCAGTTTTGACTCGAATCCGCATTACGAACCTGCACAGTTTAGTCCTTTTCCTATAACAACCAGGTTTTTTTGGGTTCTTGTTTATTTAAATTGTCTAATAATAATAATAATAAGTCCTTTCTAAGTACATTAATTTAAGGTAATGACTTTTAAAACATCCCTTTTACACTCTATATAAATGTGTGAGTTTTACAAATTAAAAACAAAAGACAAAGGCCAGTATATTAATTGAATATATGTACATTTTTATTTAAGCGAAATTCATACTGTATCTTGTCTAAACAGTAAACTGAATTGTAAAATGCCTCATACGCTTTTTTTAGTTCGATAGTATGTTAAACCGGGAACCACGAACAAAAGAAGGTACGCAGTAAATGTAATCTGTTTCTTGTTGTTGTTGTTTGGCGTTGTTTACCCCCCGCGCTCGGCATCAATGCCATTCCGTTCCTTACATGCTATAATATATTACGCAGTAATTCTAGATGAAGAAGTGCAGACATGAACAAAAATATCTGTTTCACAATAAATGTTGCCGTCTAGTTGAAATGTTAATGTTTATCAAACTTATTCATACGAATCACAAGAAAAAATCCTAGTATTACTTAAAGGGAGGTAATTTGAAGTATACGCACAATTTAATTAAGTTCCCATTTGGTCTGACACCTTTGTCTAATAATACACATGTATGACGATTTAAATAAACAATTTAAAGGGAATACAAATATTTAACACAGTTAAACATTTATTTAAGCGAAAATCATACTGTATCTTGAACAGTGAACAAGAGAAGGCACGCAGTAAATGTAATCTGTTTCTTGTTGTTGTTGTTTGGCGTTATTTACCCCTCGCGCTCGGCATTAATGCCATTCCGTTCTTTACATGCTATCATATATTACGCAGTAAGATTCTAGATGAGAAGTGCAGACATGAACATATATAAACCACAACAATATCTGTTTCACAATACATGTTGCCGTCTAGTTGAAATGTAAATGTTTATCAAACTTATTCATACGAATCACAAGAAAAAAATCGTGGTAGTACTTAAAGGGAGGTAATTTCTAGTATATATGCACAATTTAACTAAGTTCCCATTTGGTCTGACACCTTTGTCTAATGATACACATGTATGCCGATTTAAATAAACAATTAAAAGGGAATACAAATATTTAACACAGCTAATTATTTAAATACATGTTCAGCAGCTAACCGTTTCCCACATACAACAACCAATTTGGTAGAGGAAAGTTTACGTCGTGCCGGGTTAGCTTGTCGCAATATAAAATCGCAAATATTGGAAATATACTTATACACAAACGGACGTTTCTATTTTCAGTACATACAAAAACGGTTCATACTTTAATTTACTTTAACATGTTGGTATATTGAAATGGGTGTTTCTGTGAGATTCACAGACTTAGCACGTTGAAATGTAAATTTGTTTATAACATTATAAATTTTATATTCATACCTATACATTAGGGTATTTACAAACAATTAATGAAATGTGTACACATATATCTTGGCTTAAATTTGATTTTGATGTTGTTACTAATTTAAATAATAGTTTTCATTCATATAATTTCAATGTTTATTAATCTTAATCATACGAATCACAAGGTAAATATCCTTGTATTGCTTAAAGGGAGGTAATTTGAAGTATCCAACAGTCTTCAAAGGGATAAATATGTCAGCGTATTACCGTCTACTGTTGTTTGTGGATTTAAATGTTCTTTTTTCTTATTTCTACATGAACAACGAACACTTGCGGCTTCTCTTTGACGCTTTGCGTCAAACATTCGTCTTGTCATTTACTGTCACGGTAAATTGTTCCCCGTGAAAAAGAGTCGCAGCCGCTATTCCGGTTGAGTTCGTTTTATGAATTGTTTTACTCGAGTATTTATCTAATATTGCTGAAACACATGACCTTTGTACATTTTTCTTATAAGACAACTTATGATCATGCAGCAGATTGATTTTGACAAAATGAAGAGAAATTGCTCAAAAAGACTCTCAATTATCCAGTTTTGAGACTTTTTCTTATTGTAATGGACACTAATCTACATCTCTGCGTTGTGTTCTTACTTATAAAGTATAACGCTATTTGACTAACACTAAATCTAATACTCAGTTCTTTTAGAAGAAAAAGTTACAAAAGTTGCCTTGTCTGTACCTTTTCTTGCTCGTCCGCTGTGTTAACTTACTGAATGGGACATACAGCAGATGACTTTTGAAAACATTGTGACAAACGCAGAAATTGCTCAAAACGAGCAATTTCTCCTTTTGCCGCAATGTTTTCAACTCTTTTCAATAGATAAACTTTAAAATACAGAAATGTTCCCAAATTCTTCCTGTATGTCCTTAAAGTCGTTTCTTGCAGATTTGTTGTATGTGGGAAAGGGTTTATATTGTGTTCACAGCTCATATACGATCTGAACTATCTCTCCAATCTCGATATTGTTACAAGTGTTTGTATTTATCCATACCTCTGTCTCTCTTTAATATCACACTAAACTAAAATGATTTAGGATGAATTATCGGCAAAAAATCTTGTTCATGTTGCAAAATTGTTAAACCCTTTCATACATTCAGGCTCGACCTATATTGTTCAGTCAGGAGGTCAAACGCAAGTGAAGCTGTGTCAACTGGGCTGCTAACTAAATAGTCCACTTCTTTCCGGCGAGAATTAAATTGTCGGAAGAAATATAAATACAGCATACATATCAAATAGAAACAAATACCAGAACCATCTCCATTTCTTGCATTATCTAGAACAAAAATGGATTAGCTATTTCTAAGATCACTTTCTCCACTACTTTTCCTTACTGTTATGTCGTCATTTCGTTAAAAATCTGCCATTAACCAGGAAGCATGTGTAAATAACAAACACATGTTTATGTACTTAATATATATTTGTGTGTTTGTCAGATTATATGTACAAGACATTTTGCTTTTTGTGAATAAAATCCTGAAAAATCTTGAAGATTCCACAGTATTTTGTTTTCAGGTAAAGAGTTGAAGAACATGGATTTATAACTAATGTCAAGTTCCTCAATAATATAAACCCTTTCCCACATATAGACACTTTCTGACGCCTCTGCTGCAGAATAAAACATTGTGACAAAAGAAGCAGTTACTCGGTTTGCCACAATGTTTTCAACTTTTTTCAGTAAATATACCCTCATTTATTAAATTAAAATTTTCCATGTTTTTGCAAAGATGTTTTCCAAGTCGTCTGCTGCAGATTTGTTGTATGTGGGAAAGGGTTAAAAGATGTATCTAGATATATTGCAGATGATTATTATATTTGTGATGACGTAATAAGGCCTTGAATGTGTCTTAACCTTACCTTATCGTGTATACTTTCCATTTATTATACCAACTATGTTTAGTTGATTATATATCCGACATATTATACGGATATATATTTATTTAGTTTTGTCTTTAACAATACATTTGTAACCTTCGACCTTTTAAAAGGCCGCAGGCTAATGTTGTCGATGAGTTCCTATAAAGGATTTAATTTGAATTGAATGAAGAACGAACGGTAGGACAGAATGGGTGGCGTTGTGGACAGAGTCGATCTTTTATCAGGATTTCTTAACCCTTTGCCACATACAACAAAACTGGAAAAGACGATTGGAAAACATCTTGGTAAAAATATTGAAAATATCTTTTTAAAAAAGTGTAACTAATGAATAGAGTTGAAATTATTGAGACAAAATGAGAAATTGTTCATAATGAATTTGAAACCGGGCGTCCCGGGTTCGATCCCCAGTCGCGGCACGACGGTAATTGTGGAGTGCCCTTGGGCAAGGCACATTTTCTGACCTAATACTGGTTTGTTTACCCAGGGATCATGAATAAGTGAACTGTCGCCATGACATTACTTAAATAATGTTGAAAACGGCGTAAAACCCCAATGAAATAAATCATGGAACGAATACATGAAAGGTGAACTGACTTGTATGTAAACATGCATGCGTAATTAAATAAACGCCCCTCCTATTTAAATTTTCCATTCAACGTTTTGCTTTACTTATTTGATTACGTTAATTCTAAAGCTAAGGATTTGTGTTTATGTACTTGTATGCCCATTTGGCGAATTGAGATTTTATGAATTCATAAAATTTAATTTGCGAC
>JASEVX010000757.1:10000-51221 GCA_031761405.1 Serripes groenlandicus
TGGCATATTATCTGGGTCAACTGTCCTCTTCGTATCAACGTGTTTCAATTTGTATATGAGCCGTTTCACAAGAAAACCAACATTATGGACTCTGCGTAATGTATCGACCAAGATCAGCCTGCGCAGTCCGCGCAGACTAATCCCGGCCAAAACATTCGGTCTCATGGGAATAGAGGTATAGAGTAATGCTTCCCAAAACAGAAAATCCACAATAGGCGAAACGTGTCGCTCCGGATTAGCCTGCCCGACATGCTTAGGCCTCACAGTCCTCTGCTGCAGATTTGTTGTTTGCGGAAAAGGGTTTACAGCGTATCATTCATGAACTATTTCATATCCTTCTACACTGCAATGGTCGAGTGTTTAGCTTCGGAGACTTGAAACCAGATTTGATCCCCAAACACTGCGGTCATGGTGGAGTGCCCTTGGGTAAGGCACATTACCTCAACTAGGAATAGTCTGTTCACCCAGCTAAGACGAATACGTGGCCTGTCGTCGTGATATACTTTATGTTATGACGTTTGATGCCGTTTAACATTATTTTAGTTATATTTCGGCGACAATTTACTTATTTATGATGCCTGGGTAAACAAAACAGTACTAGGCTAGGACGGCGTGAACTATCTGAAATAATGTTGAGAACGGCGTTAAACCACAATAACAATAGCATAACCCCTTTTATACACACGTTAACTCGGAAATACGAGCAGATAGCTCAAAGGTAACGAATTGAGACTTGTATATCTAGCTCGTGGTCCCGAGTTCGAACCCCAGCTAGGCAATATCTTTTTTTCTAAGTCTTGGATTCGATCCGCGGCCGGGTCATACCTTATACTAAGATTATATAAATGGTGGTAATGGCTACCCTCCGTAGCACTAAAAGTTGCAGGTTTAGCATTACGACTGACTGGCTTATATCATGACAAGCATACTGCGACGATGGTTCTCTCTTGTCTCTACTCTCACGACACCACACGAATAATGAAACAAGCTATCGAGTTGTCGCGAAAACACCGTCAAATTCACTTGAATATTTCTTCTCCTCGTGTAAAAGTACGGGAAACGGAAGTTGTAATGGCTATGTGAAGTGCTCTCTGGTTGGTCGATATTTGGTCGTGTCCGGATTTTTAGCCAATCAGCGATCAGGTAAAAGGAAACCGTTTCTTTTTGTGTCGATATATTTAGTTTTGACGTGTCTGTGTTTTCCGCGGAAATAGTACCCCTTACGGCAACTTAAATATTAAGAAAACGAAGAGACTGTAGCAACTGATGGGCTACACAACGCACACCGAGTGGTTTCTAAATTCGAAAAACTGTGTGAGAAGATAGGTTTCGCCCGTTTCCATAGCAACGGTGGATTCTATGTCGACCATTCTACAAAAGGAACAACTAGAGCCTAGACCCTTCATCCCTACCAAGTTTGGTCGAAATCCGTTGAATAGTTTTGGCGCTACGCTTGCCACAAACAAACAAACAAACAAACAAACATTTTACAAACAAACGGACAGAAACGAAGACCGACTTTAAGGGTCTCTAGAGGAGAGAACCAATAAATGGACCAATAGTACAGGTAACTAACCTAGGAAACGCCGTGATACAACTGACAAAAGATTGAATGAGGCGTAAAACACCAAACAATCAATCACACAAGTCAGTGTGGCAAGCGCCATTGGTCTTCATCCAGTGCGCTATTGATGTGGTTAGTTAACAATTGCAGTACTTGTGCGAGAAATTTAAGTAAAACATGGTTAGGTATACTTTCTAACGTGATATAACTAAAACACTGTTGAAACTCCGATCAATCAGACAATGAATTATTTCTTCATTCGTCTTCACATATACAACTTATTTATCTGACTGAATGCAAATAAGAAAACACTTTGAATGTACGTCCATACGCCACAGAGACAACCCGATCCCTTTAAATGTTAGTCGAGTTGTCTCAGGTTTTTGGCGAGCTGATTTGTGGGCGTTTTGTCAAGGAATTTTATATACGGAGAAATAATTAAAAAAACAATATGCTGTAACAAATTGCCAAGGTAACATATAGAGATTACTGTATTATCATAAGCAAATGCTCCAATGAGGGCAAGATACACATTCAGCCCTTTCCCAAAGACATTAAATCTGCGGCAGTCATCTTCTAAAGCATCTAAGCAAATATATGGAAACTATCTATAAATGAAAGTTATGTATAGACAACAGCTGAACCCATTGTTGCAAATGTCTGAAAATCACCAATGTTGCCTTTTAACACAATGTTTGCAAAAGTTGTCTTCTGCAGAGGCACGAGAAAGTGTCTGTCTTTGGGTAAAGGGTTAAAATGCTGTTCTATCATCAATAAATATTAATTTAATGAATCATTTTTCTATTTTTGATTCATGTCCCATAGTGTCTATGAGTCTATTGTCTATGATATATAACACAAATATTTATTCAATGGGCGTTAACTTCCTGGATAAGTACCAGCATTTCATTGGTTCCGCTTTCCCCTCCATGTTCACCTCACCTCTAAGAGTAAAATGGAAGTCCAGATCAAAGCAAGGACCAGCTTGCAAGTATCTGTAATGACAACATTTTAATTAAGGTCAAATAACTCAAAATAAATCCGCTGTCATGCTGACCCAAATATTCCCTAAAATCTCGTCAAAATATACAATAAATATCTCTCAAGTAAAAAAGACATCTCTTTTAAGAATAAAGTATACGGTTTGGCAGATCAGAATGATCTTGATATACGTTGATCAATTGTTCCCAAAATGCCTGTGTTTTTTTTTTTCAATTACTGGACACAGGTTTTATTATTTACTCTGGAAATCGGACTGAGGAAGGAAAGGATGTTTTAGCGTGAAAAAAAGGCAAGGCCAAATACCGAGAAAGTGAAAAGTTCTATATGAAAAGATCATATGTCAAGTATGGAAGTTAGAAGTAAGGAAGTTGGAAGTTAAAAGTGATGAAGTTAGAAATGTTGAAGTTAGAAGTATGGAAGTCAGAGGTCAGAAGTATTGAAGTAAGAAGTCCCTCCAGGGCTTCCATACAATCGGCATCAACAAGTTGTATATAGTGCATACCAAATATCGTGTGGCATCATGGAGAGGAATGTCACTCAAATATAGGCCCTTCCTACTCAAATCATCAAGACTGTTTACACTCGGAGAAAACAAACAGAGAAGATAGTCTGATTCGTGGACGTAAACCATTTGACCTTTCAGATGCATGCGCGAAGTGTAATATTGGTCGAATTTATTGCCATTGTCATCCGCACAGTTTCCAAGAATTCCTTCCCTTGTTCTGAGTACTTAAACAGTGTTAATATGCGACAGTATATGATGAAAGTCAAACTCCATGTGAGAATCATTTCAAGGACGTTATTAATTTTCTGTCAAACAAAATGTGGAAAGGAAATGTACGGCTGAATGTTGCTGGACAAATCTTTGGTTCCTGACTGAGTTGAATGGGATTTGGGTTCTTGTCGACTTCAACCTCACGCGTAACGTTTTCAATAATAGCGAAGTGCACATGGTCCGATTCTTCCTTGATCTTTTTCACTTTCACATCGACTTCAGAGTTGTGCAGGTTTTGAGCGACTGATTTCACAATACCGATCACAATGTATTCCAAGCCGGGTCTGTCCGAATAATAGTGCAGTATAAGCGCGCCGTTATTTTCGGTACAGTAGAATGACGGTGCTATCATTCCGGGGTAGATGGTTGCGAGGTGGTCGTGGAGTGCGTCACGGTTCTGTAGGAACTCCCGCGTGTTCGCACCAAGCACCTGTAAGCTTTTGGTGTAGCCGGACTCCTTACAATAATCGAAAAAACATTTTTCCAAATTCCCCCAATAGGGTGGACGCAGGGATATCTGTTAAATAAAAAAAAAGCATATGTCATGTCGTGGGGAAACAGGTCTGTGAATATGTTACCAGTGAAGGAATACCAAGTTTCGCATATACATCAGCCTATGCCGATACTTGCCAATCCGTAACTCAATCATTGTAAATGTGAGCGACTACACCACTTTGTTGTTCACATGTCCGTCTCAAGAGGTTTGTTAATCTCCTGTGTCGTTTTCGTCATTTTCTTCCAGTTTATAAAAACACAGTAACAAGTACAAGATCGTTGATGAAACTGCTGTTGTTTCTTTATACCAGTATAATATTTCATATCTGATTCTTATGTGTATGCTGTCATTGCGTGAATATAGAAACCATTTTATGATGTTAATTCAACTTTTATTTTCCTTTTCTCGCGCATTGTACTTTGAAGATAAATGGTTTTGTCAACTGATACATTGTACGCTCTATATCTTCTGATCATTGAGGGTTATCGATTCAAGGGTCACGAGTTCGGTTTAAATCCACACTCGGCTATTCATTCTTTCCGATGGTTTACACAAGTCATTGTTATTAGCATTATGTTGGTACATGAACGTCGATGGTTGACTGAGAGGAATCATAAGAGTAGAACTGTTGTGAGAGGGCCATTAAACACATTGTAATATATACTGGGCACCGTGAAATTACTGGATAATACTGCTGGACCGACGTTAAACTCCAATCAAATCAATAATTAAATTACGGAACGAGCATAATAATTAGTGGTACCAGAAGAAGGCAGACATAACAATGAGATGCAGGTAGATCTACTTCTATTTTCCATTTTCTATATTAATATAAAACCAATACAGTTTGTCTCCTGTGTCATTTGCTCAGATTGTTAATATTTAAGTCAGATGACTTGAACGCTAAATGGGTAAACTTAATTTATACTGCTTATCAATAAAGATAAATAGAATGAAAGCTTGGACAAGGCTTAATTTGGCAAGAAAGTCTCAAGCGGATTCTGATATATTCGCCAGCTACAAAAGTAGACCAGTACCAAGTTATACATTTGAACAGGTTGGTCCGGATATATTTTAATAATCACCTGTTTTACTTAATGCGAGTCCACTGTTCAATCATTCAAAAAGTATTACTCGACAATGTTAAACTTGTTCTGACTTTTGAACAAAGATATATGCGACATAATGACACAACTTTATTTTGAATTTGTTTTTATAAAAGTGCACACGATGGGATAAATTGATTTCTTTGTTTTGTTGTTGCTTTACACTGTTTCAACATTTTTAGTTATATCAAGGTGTTTCCTGGGTAAGATACCAGTATTACTGGTCCATATATCCTGAAATCAGCGAGTCAGTCGATATTATAACCCCATACTACGGGATTAATGAAACACATTTTAAATATGATATAAATACACAAGCCGCCTAATGATGTTTTCCGATAGAAAAGTGTCAGAATGATATCAATCCCGTTGTTATAAGAACTATACGTTCTGTCCATGATTTGAAATATCTCAATACTCACCCAGAATCTTGGACGCCGATACCACAATTGAATAAGTAGCTGCTTCATTTTAGATGTTTTTGATGATAAACTTTCCTTGCATCACAAACCCTGCTGCTTTCCGTTAGAAAATAATAAACCACAATTGACATGTTATTATTGTAAACATTACATCACAACAGGGACCCGTGAATCTGGAAACTAAGATGTGAAAATATGATATATTTGTCCAACATAAATACAGCATTCTAACATGACGTTGTTTTCCTTGCCTATAGAGAGCTTAGAAAATAACCGTTGATTATTCGTCAATAACCAATGGATGTGCACTACTTTTCACATTGGCTATTCCAGTTATCCCCCCGCGTATAAGCCTGTCATTCAGCGTAACGTGACGTGACGTAATGAAACATACATGTATAGTATACAACGTCGTCTGCAATGGCCGACTCGATAAATCTACCGTACATGCCACCTATTGGGGCTATTTGTACAGCCAGGCGATTAGATGGGCAATGGAGAATTATTGAACATGTCTCTGACGGACTTGTGAGAAAATGCGTATTACAGTCAATGGGCCCTACTAAACAGGTGGCCACACGATTTACCTTTGAAATCACAGAGCTATCCAGCTGCACTTACGCAGAAATAAATGACTTTCTGATGAGTGTTTCTGGCCTTAGTCAGGAGGACTTGGCAAATCTGGATGAAGCATTTGACTTAGAAAACCTCCCTGATGATACCTTGATTCAAGAAAATGCCCCAAATATGTCTAGTAATGGACAAGAGCCACCAAGTAAGCGCTTCAAAAGCGTATCTGACCACGACATCAACCATCTGATGGCACAAAACTCAGAAAGAAGCACTGAGAAACAAACCAAGTGGGCTGTTAAACTGCTTAAAGGTAGATATATTTTTAACAGATTCAGGCTTACCATGAAAAACATTGAAAACTGAGAGATTTTTTAATTTAAGATTTAGATCTTCGTTTGGATGCTTTTCATAGACATAGAAAGAAAAAAATGTATGTTGTAAAAATACGCAAGAAACCGCTGAAGACACTGTCACAGTATGGCCGGATTGTCGCAATTTAACCTTGACTAACAATAACAAGGTCAAAGTTACTTAAGAAATAAACTATCAAAAACCGTGGTTTATTGGCGAATAAACAATGGTTTGGAGTTCTGATGCGCAGGAATTAACCACGAAGGCCTCAGGCCTGAGTGGTTAATTACAACGCATCAAAACGACAAACCATTGTTTATTCGCCAATAAACCACGGTCTTTGATAGTTTATTTCGATTCTAACATGACCCGACACCTTAACAAAGGGAAATAAATGCACTATTTAGCAAACCAGTACCCCTTTCCATTGCTGAGATTGTGCCTCAACCAGAAACTTTAACCAAATGTTGACGGACAGACAGACAGACATACGGACATCGCCAATCTATAGACCCGATTTGCTACAGCAATCCGGCCAAACAAAAAAATCATACTGATCACTTTAAATGAGAGTATGCGGATAAAATTTCCCAAAATTTAAACTTATTCACAGTTAGCCACATTAAAATGTGTGCATTATATAAATATAATGAGAAGCAAGCTATTAAAAAAGTGTTTTTATTTGCAAATTAACATTATTTTGGAGTTCTGATGCTTAGAAATTAGATGCAAAGAAAACGACAAAGGCTCAGTGTTGAACAAACACAATATATTCCTGTAGTCTTTCTTAAGCACAACAATTTTTAAGATTTAATAGCAAAATTATAAAATAAACGACATAGCATTGTTTTTTGTTGAATTTTAATGGTTGGAGTTTATAATTAGATGTGCAGTAATTTGGCCACAAGGGCGTCAGCCCGAGTGGTCAGAATTACACGCATGAAAACGACGATAGTTGTTAATTCTACAGCAAACTATGCTACAACTTTTTTTTTATAAATCTAACATGACATTCATGTGTATTTTGACACAAAAACGTTATTTCTTTTTGTGGCATCCATGGCGTCATTTTGATGACGTTTAACTGGGTACATGACATCATATTATTTATCGCTGTTTATCAGCAAATAAACAACGGTTATTTTTCTTTGCACTTTATAGGCAAGACAAACAACGTCATGTTAGAATATAGTTTAAATAACTTGTTTGCATTTTGAAAATTTAATGCAATTTGTTAGAAATATTTAGGTTAAAGTCAATATTAAGCAAATCCGGAAAACACTTAATCTTTGAAAATAAACTGTCACTTTGTGTCACTTATTTGTTATCCAAATCAAGAAGTAACCCATTTATATATATACCACATGTAATTTAGAAAATAAACAACATTGTAGCATTGTTTGTTGTAATGTTTATACTGTGTTCTTCTGTGCTTTTAGACTGGATGAATGAGGCACACTATCTGAACAAAGAATTTGAACTATTGAATGTCCAAGAACTCGACTCACTACTCAGACACTTCTATGCCTCTGTTCGCACTAAGGATGGAAAGGAATATTCCAAGGCTGCTCTTGTTGGAATGCGAGCTGCTATTAATCGCCATCTGAATTCACCTCCATTTACTAGGAACATCAATCTGATGAATGACCGTGACTTCATGGCATCTAATCAAGTTTTAACTGGACTGATAAAATCCCTGAAAAGAGAAGGAAAAGACATTAGTCAGCACAAGGAGCCAATATGTGAAGAAGACTTGGTGAAGCTGTACAACTCTGGTGTATTTTCTGACCAATCTGCTAAAACACTTCTAAATAAAGTTATGTATGATATCATAAGTCAGTTTGGTCGGAGAGGTCAGGAAGGTTTGCGAAATTTAAGAAAAGATTCATTCAAAACTTGTGTTGATGCAAAGGGTCGCCAATATATTTGCATGGCTTATAATGAGGCTGACAAAAATCATCATGGCTTGGATAGTAGAGAAAATATAAAGCAAGCACGAATGTATGTAAATGAAGGCCCGTTCTGCCCTGTCAAATCCTTTCAGAAATATGTTTCAAAACTTCACCCTGGTCTGTCTGATTTTTTTCAAAGGCCACTTAAAAATGTACAAGAAAACAAGGACATTTGGTATTATAATAAGGCTGTTGGAGTCAATATGTTATCTTCATTCATGGCAAGAATGTCTAATGAGGCAGGGTTAAGTAACAGGTATACTAACCATTGCATCAGAGCCCATGTCACCAGCACTCTTCATTCACAGGGGTTCTCTAGCAGGGCCATCATGTCTGTAACAGGCCACAGGAATGTAGCTAGTCTAGCCTCGTACATTAAACCCAGCGAGGATGAACGAGAGAGTCTTAGCAGGGCACTATGTCCATTCACTGTCACAAACGAAAACTCGCATAAAACACCATCTCAGTGTCTCTCTGGCGTTGCATCAGCTACCAACAAACACGAGGCTGTAATTACCCCACCCATTGTCACATCAATCTCCCGTTGTCCTACAGAATCTAATCTAGACATAAGTCTACACGAAAGCAGGGCTATGCACATGTTTACTGGTGCTATATCCAACAGTAACGTCACTCTTAATGTTTACAATGCCAAATAATCACAACATCCGCAGTTGAATAAAACATTTGTTGTACATGTCGCTGTGTATTGACGGAACTGAAGTGTATTCAAGTTCTATTTTTAGAACAGTTCAGCACAAACTTGTTGTTGTTAATATGTTTTTGTCAATGTCAAACCATATTGTTAACTTGTGTAGTACAAATGAAAACTAAATAATTAATTAAATAATTAAAATAACATTGTGTTGTTGCTCTTTGTCGTTTTTCTTGCAATTATGCGTATAATGCAGTGGGTAGTCACAATTGATGGAACAGCACACATGTGTCCTCGCATTCTAAGGGAAGTAAAACTGGTGGGTAAACTGGTTTGCTAAATAGTGCATTTGTTTCCCTTTGTTAATGTGTCGGGTCATGTTAGAATCGAAATAAACTATCAACAACCGTGGGTTATTGGCGAATAACCAATGGTTTGTCGTTCTGATGCGTTGTAATTAACCACTCAGGCCGTAGGCCTTCGTGGTTAATTCCTGCGCATCAGAACTCCAAACCATTGGTTATTCGCCAATAACCCACGGTTGTTGATAGTTTATTTCTTAATTTGAGGATACGAAATTAACAACATATAGGCGGAAAAGATTGATTATTAAAAAGAGTTGAAAACAATGTGGCAAAAGGAGAAATTGCTCATTATGAAAATGTGTAAAACCAATACGTCCGAAGGTCTGTAGAAAAAATCACGAAGGTATCGGTTTTTCTTCTCGAGTGTAATGTGCCAAATGTTGCATTACCGTGTCCGCGGTCAATTAACTTTCATAAAACCACAACATTGATATTGATCTGTCTGAAACGTGATTTCTGCACAATAGAACGGTCTCAGCTGGTCAGTTCTATTTTTGCTTAACATTGTGTTTGATATACATATATTAGTGTGTCAACATTATGAGATCGCATTAATCTCAGAGAAAGATATGAGACCCTTACTTGATTTCTTTCTTCATCTATATTGCCTTATTTAAATAGAACCTCATTTACACCAGAATCAGTAACTAACATCTTATTTTAATCCGTCGCCCATCTATATTTCAATATCTTAACGTAGGAACCAGGTATTATCAGTTATCTGTATATCAATATTTGAATAGGATCTCATTAACACCAGAACCAGGAATACGCCCCTTACTTTATTTCATCAGTTATCTGTATATCAATATTTGAATAGGATCATATTAACACCAGAACCAGATATTAGCAGCTTAATTTATTTCATCATTTATCTGTATATCAAATATTTGAATAGGATCTCATTAACACCAGAACCAGGAATTAGCCCCTTACTTTATGTCATCAGTTATTTGCATATCAATATTTGAATAGGATCTCATTAATACCAGAACCAGGAATAAGCCCCTTACTTTATGCCATCATTTATCTGTGTATTGTTAAATAGTATATCAACAACAGTAAGAAACAGGTACATGTATTAGCCCCTTAATTTATTTCATTCTTCACATATATATAATATATATATCATTTTTTTTATATATAATCTCATTAACATCAGAAACAGGTGTTAGTCCCTTATTGTATTTCATCATGTATCTATATATCAATATTTGAATATAATCTTATTGACATCTGAAACAGGTGTAAGCACCTTACTTTATTTCATACTTCATCTATATTTCAATATTTAGATATAATCTCATTAACATCAGAAACAGGTATTAGTCCCCTAATTTGTTTCATTTTTCATCTTTATATCAAATGTTTAGATATAATCTAAATAATATCAGAAATAGGTATTAGCCCCTTAATTCATTTTATCATTTTTTCTGCATATCAATATCCAAATAAAAACTCATGTCCTTCAGAGAAAGGTTTAATCCACTAACACGATACCTTCCTTCGTATATTCTTTTCAATTTCAATGAAGTTATGGGGTAATACTATAGGTTATTGACCTTGTACTGTGGAATCATCGTTGTACCGAGTGCTTGGGTTGACGTCGCCGAGCTCACCAAAGAACGAGGTCAAACGATGATTTCACAGTACAAGGTCAATAACCTTTTTATTGCATACTTTTATATTGTAAACTGTTTGGTTTGTTTACACGTTTGACTTTTCTATCTAGAGTTGATAAATCTGCTTCCGAAATCGAAAAATACTGTTTGTTTAAATTAGAAGTCATTTTGTTGCAAATACCGTTTAGAAAGTTGAATTATAACGCAAGCTCGGCAACGTCAACCGAAGAAATCGGTCCAACGGGGATTCTACAGTACAAGGTCAATAACCTATAATATCACCTCATAACTTCATCGTAGTCTTTATCTATTTATTAATACTTTATATTATTAAAACTCTTTAATAATCGAATGTTCGACCACTTGGTCTTTATCAAGATTAAAAAAATACAACAGAAATTTATGTGCAGTCCATACTTCACAACGTTTTAAAATCTATTCAATAATGATACACTCATTTATGGAGATTTTCAAGATTTTCGTCTGCAGCCGAATTGTTCCATGTGCGAAGGGTTAATGCATTATTATCTTAAAACGGTTTTAAGGAATCTACCAGTATCTAGAGGTTAGCATTGAAGATTAGGGGCCGGACACCGCTTTACACACTGGTTAACGTTATTTTGTAAAGGGAGAGGAAACTACTTGATCATGAAATCATTTCATCAAAGTGTGTCCAAGTCCAGGAGCATGCGAACAGTTTATATGGCTATTTTTCAGCCATCCTTCTTGGTTGTTGTTAAATAATGTCTGAGTATGATAAATACCTATCTAAACCTCGCTCAGCTAACATTTATTCGGTCGATGATTTCAAATTCGTATTTGCTTATGGCTACCAATTTTGTAAATGTAATGTCAATTAACTGTATGATATGTTATGATGTGTTATCTGCAAACTGTGCGTGTTTGCATAGACCCGTATTAGTATTCAAGAATGAAACAAGAATTATAATTAAAATTATACTGTTAAATATACAATATGTTCTCATTATAAATGCAGATTCATGTAGTAAAAAGTATATGAAATGTGAAACAAATAGGTTTGTAACTCAGCAAGGAACAAATAAATGACTCGTTCAAAAAGTGCCTTCACTCGAACTAAAAACAAAATGTTAACTGCAATTGATAGTGAAGATGTTGAACAAAAAATAATTCGTGAATTTCAATCCTGTTTTGATCGATCACATGATGAATAAGCAAAAGGTTTGGACAATCTATCCGACTTCTACAAGAGGAAATGGTGAATATCGACGCTGAGTATACACATTCTCATAAACGAGTACAGGACGCGCTAGATTCTACCGACTCGTCAGTAAAATCTTCCGTAGAAAAAGACTTATGGAAAGAACTGAGACGTGTGAGTATTCCTGTTTTCAATGGAGATAAACGAAAGTATGAATCGTGGAAGGCGGCCTTAATGGCTTGCACCGACACTGCTCCTGCCACTCCAGAATATAAACCTTTGCAACTTAGACAGTATTTGGTGGTAAAAAGAGGCAAGTACAATTATTTCTAGAAGAGCTGGATACTTTCCCTGTTATGAATGAAGAACATGCGGTAAATCATGAAAATGTGCAGATCTGTTAGACATTGCAGTCATAACTTTCCACTAAGCATGCTAGAAAGATACCACCGTCAGATTCATGAAAATAGTGCTGAAATTATTAAGAGAGTGGCTGATATTGGAGTCTCAGTTTCAAACCATAGCAGCTGAGACAATATTTGGTCTTCAAATACCAAAGAAGAAGAACGAAACTTCTCATTGTGGTAATCAACAGACAAAAAAGGAGTAAGTGTGCAAATTGTGCAACCATCGCATCACATAGAATTTGGCACTGTGACGATTTTAAACAACTTCCTGTATATGAAGATTGGGAAAAAGCAAAATCCTTGTCTTTGTGCTTCAGATGCTTAAGGAACAGAAATGTTGGCAGAGGATGTCGATTCACAAGACCATGTGGTATTAACAACTGTAACAAGAGCCATAATATACGTTTACACCAGTCAGAAATTCATCAAAGCTCTCAATCTGTTAATGACTATGTTGAAAACCGTGAGAATCATACACATACATTTGCCACATACCGCGAAAAGTACTATATCGATCTTAGAACTGTACCAGTGTATATTGTGCATGGTAATAAGCAATTACAAAATAATGCATTACTTGATGATTGCAGTACCCAAACAAACATACACACTAGTGTCGCCATGGCACTTTGAATCTCTGTTAGTCAGTATTCAGAGGCAATGACGGTCAATGTTCTGAACGGTCGGTCACATTCGATACATAAAGGAAAGGAATTAAGAGCCTTAACGGACAACTGAATATGAACCAGAAAGCAAAACCCATTTACAACGTTACTTGGAATCTTCACGCCATTGCAATAATCAAACATTGTCGGAAATGGGAACATTTAAAGGGCATAGACTGTTCAACAGTGGGAAGCAATCAACATATCTACATGCTAATGGGGCTTGATTACTCTGATCAACACCAGTCGTTACATGAAATCCGTGGAAAACCAGGAGAACCTGTTGCACGTCTAACACCGTTAGGACGGACTTGTGTTAGTAATTTGAATCCAGAGCAAAATGTGAATAGTTACATGAGTCAGACATTTCTTCTTAACTCAAACAATTATAAACACTTGTATTAGAAAATACAGAGAACTCAATTCATAATGTGAATAATAAATATGTGGTTCCTATCCCATGGAACTAAAGAAAGAGTGAGCTCACAATTAACTATAAATTAGCAGAAAACAGACTTTCAAATACTGAAAAACATTTCATTAGAAACCCAGAGTTGTATAATGAATATGACGAGATTTTTCAGAAATATTGTGAAAAAGGGTACATTTCGAAAGTTAGTGATTTGGACACGAAACCAGAAAACGCTTGGTACATACCTCACTTTCCTAGTATTCGTCCTGATAAAAGTACGACCAAGATAAAAAAAAAGTGTGTTTGATGCGTCAGCAAAATATCAGGGCCACCCCTGCAGTGCGACTTATTTGATGTTTTGATTCGTTTTCGGCATCATTCAGTAGCAGTTGCGTGTGACATTCAATAAATGTACATACAAGTTGGAATCCCAGCTCCTGATCATGATTAGATAGTCCGATTCAAGTCTACGAGTTCAATAGATTAATTTTCGGTGTGAATGCCTCAATGTTTCTAAGTGTGTGTCAAAGTACAATGCGAGACTTTATGGGGAAGAATTTCCGGTAGCTTCAGAAACTGTTTTAAATCCCACTTACATAGGTGACAGCATTGATTCAGTTAAAGACTTAAACAATCTGTATCATCAGTTGTCGGTCGGGTATATGGCTAAAGGCAGGCATGTTTGCGCGAAAATGGTTGTCAAACTCGAAGGAAGTAATCTCGCACATTCCTGAGCAAAATCACGCATTGAAAACAGATTTGAGTAACAATGAGCTTCCGGCAGTTAAAACTTTAGGTTTGTTATGGCAATCTGACATTGACTGTTTTAAATCAAACACACTTTTTTGGATACGTAATCAAAGTCGACAATTTAAGCCTTGTGTAGCAAATAGACTTGGTGAAATACATTGTTTGACAAATCCCGAGCAATGGCGGTATGTTCCGTCACAGCAACACCCAGCGGATTGTGATTCAAGGGATTTAAGTGTCGAAGACTTGAGAAAACAGCATTTATGGTGAAAGAACCAGAATTTCTAGGCAAAGAGGTTGACATGTGGCCAAAGAATTGCATTTAATCAGATGTAGCAGCAAATGTTGAGCAAAAAAAGACATTAAAGGGCAATCAGGTTATGTTTTAGTAACAAACTCAGTGTGATAATGACTTCAGACTAAATCCCATTCATTTCTCAAGTTGGAGTCTTCTTCGATGCGGTTTTGTTTCAAGATGTTGGGTTCAAGAATTATTTCTGGAACAGGTGGTTCAGGGAATTCCTACCAACATTGGGTGTTCGTAAAAAGTGGCCCACTAAATCTCGAGATTTTGGTATTGGAGACGTCATTATGGTAATCGACCCAGATGTAGGACGCGGTGAATGGAAACTCGGCAAGATAACACAGACATTTCCGGGACCAGACGACAGAGTTCGAGTGGTCAATATTCAAATCGGTAATAAAATGCTAAAACAACCAATACCCCGTTTGTGACTTATTGAAGAAAATCAGTGTTAAGCTAGTGTAAGAACTATGATAATGCTCTGTTTGAAGTGATAAGCCAATACTAATGTCTTAAATTCAATTTATACAATTGTAATAAAGAAACATATAAACTCGAAGTAAAAAAATAGACAATGACATACGCCAGTCTACCACAAAGAATGCACAAACCACGCACAGAACAAAAATACAGAACAAACGAGCAGATGAATACAAGTCTTTTCAAACTACTTTGTGTATTAAAAGTGTATATATTTTTTAATTTTGTTTTAACAGAATGCACTAAGAAGTTATATTACTTTTGCCATATCAAGAACATTATATTTTTCTGCAGTATTTTCTGGAAACGATTCCATATGTTTTCAGACTGATAGCTTTGTATAATCAATTTATAGCTTTCATTATTAAACAGGTAGTTTTTCAATGTTAGGTGTATTTAAAATTAATTGAGCATTTAGAATAGTGATATTCGTTTTATGCAGATAGCAGTTTCTCCTTCATATGATCAATTGAATGACATTGTTTGGTATAAGTCTTTATTATTTTTTTGTTACATAAATGATCAAATGAGTCAATTGTGGAAAATTGTCATTGATTCAAATAGAATTTGCTGTTGAATTTAATTGTTTCAATATATAAAACTTAGTTTATGATATAGTGTTGTTAAGTTGTTTTGCCTATGATGAGGTTATATAGAAATAATCAATACTCGGAATATTTTTGAATATCTCGGTTTGTGTTTCGAATCCTTTGATTCTGTTACAGGAATTGGAATATTAAGATTGAAATTTAGGAATATGAGTAATATCGTTCGTACATCGATACCATGGGTCATATGTAGTAACAGTATTTTCTCTTTGAAAGTGCATTGCTCTTTCAAGGGGGTGGTAATGTTCTGAAGGGTTTAACAAGTGTTAAACTGTTCATTCAATTATTTTGAATATCGAATCTGTCCACTGCGTCTTTATGGGTTCGAGAGTAATCTCAAATGTTGAGTTGTTGTTGTTATTTCTGGGAATCGAGGGAGACATGAACAAGTATTGTTTAGAAGAAAGTCCAAGGAATTATCGTCATCGACCGAACAGAAATATTAAACATAAAATGAGCCGTTCCATGTGCAAACCAACAGTATGTACTCTGTATAATGTATCGTCCCAGATGTACCTGCGCATTCCGCGCAGGCTAATCCGGGCCAACACATTCCGAGTCAAGGGGATAGAGGTATTTACTATTTAGTACTGAAAAATGCACAGAAGACGAAAAGTGAATGTCCGGGTTAGCGTGCGCGGCATGCTTAGGCTGATCTGGATCGACGCATTACGCAGAGTTCACAATGTTGGGCCGAGCCCCGGTAGCTCAGTCGGTAGCGACGCGGGCTGTAAATCCAGGGGTTATGAGTTCGAATCCCGGCTCGGCCAACTTTCTTTCCGACGATTAACAAAAGTCAATGCGACATGCGTCATTCGTCTTCCACCAATGGGCTAAGTCTATGTGGAAAAGCAGCCAGTTGCTTGGGAAGATTGTTGTGTGGAGTACTGGTGTGAGAAAACCAGGAAATGCATGAGTAGGTGAACTGGCCGCCGTGATATAACTGAGAAATTGTTGAAAATGGCGTCAAACCCCATTCAATCAATCAATCACAATGTTGGTTTTCTCGTGGAACGGCTTATATTATTATTATTGCTTACAAGGAGCATGACTAATATATTTCATATTTTTAGAATTAACTTCGTTGTCTGCGAACGTTTTGAACTCGATACATGTACATTTCTGTTAAGTATTGGTTCTCTCTTCTAGAGACCCTTAAAGTCGGTTTTCGTTTCTGTCCGTTTGTTTGGTAGGGATGAAGGCTCTAGTTGTTCCTTTTGTAGTATGGTCGCCATAGAAACCACCGTTGCTTTGGAAACGGGCGTAAACTATCTCCTCCCACAGTTTTTCGAATTTAGAAACCACTCGGTGTGCGTTGTGTAGCCCATCAGTTGCTACTTCGAATGATCGTCCCGATTTTTGATCCGTCTCTTCGTTTTCTTAATATTTGAGTTGCCGTAAGGGGTATCATTTCCGCGGAAAACACAGACACGTCAAAACTAAATATATCGACACAAAAAGAAACGGTTTCCTATAACCTGATCGCTGATTGGCTAAAAATCCGGACACGACCAAATATCGACCAACCGGAGAGCACTTCACATAGCCATTACAACTTCCGTTTCCCGTACTTTTACAAGAGGAGAAGAAATATTCAAGTGAATTTGACGGTGTTCTCGCGACAACTCGATAGCTTGTTTCATTATTCTTGTGGTGTCGTGAGAGTAGAGACAAGAGAGAACCATCGTCGCTGTATGCTTGTCAATATAGTAGGTTATCCTTTATTCAGAGTTTCTTAGCACTTATCCCTTATCAATCGTCTGTCAATGATAAATCCCCCTGACCTATTGGATAGCGTTTGATGACTTGAGATTGGATGTCCATGGTGTGATCCCCATTCATCCAGTTGATATTAAGCGCATTCATGCAAGGCACAGTTCTTAGTGCTGGTTTGTCATCCAGTGATAATGAACATGAGCCGTTCCACGAGAAAACCATCATCATGGACTCAGCGTAATATATCAGATAAACACGCGCAGTCCGCGCAGGCTTATCCGGGCCGAGACATTCCGTCACAAGGGAATAGAGGTATAGAGTAAATCGACAAGAGGCGAAAAGTGTCTGTTCGTGTTAGCCTGCGCGGTATGCTTAGGCTGTTTCGGGTCGATACTTCACGCAGAGTCCACACTGTTCGTTTTCTCGCGGAACGGCTCATACGTGTTCAGTGATATACGCTCTCATGCAATACACAGTTTTTAGTGCTGGTTTGTCATCCAGTGTTAATGAATGAATTAGTGTCCAATTTTATAAGTGAAATAATGTTTGAATAAAGGCATATACCTCAATGAGAAAGGCATCTGTCAAAGGCCATAAGAACTCGAATCACATTCGCTTACAAAAAAAACTGGATGTATTTTTATTAATTCATAGATATCCGAAAGTTTTTACAGCCAAGCGGTAGATATCTCTAGTATCATTTTTTTTCCGTTCAGCACATTTCTCTTTAAGATAAATAATAAACAAGGGAAATAAAAGAAAAGTCGTAAATGGATCATCATTGAATAGAATTGAAAATAGAAATTTTCCTCATTATGATAAATTCATCTTTTGCCACATTATTTTTTAAAAGTCGTCTGCTGCATAGTCGTCATAAAAAGTATATGTGAGGGAAAGGTTTAAAGATTCCATTTCAAGTACATCCCTGTGCAACGCCCTTGTTCAGAACTGGCCCATTTTCATGTAAGTACATTAATGGCCAGACAATATAGTCAACGTATTTCCAGCGTTTAGTATACTCTCTATAAAAGTCTTTTTCAAAGATTTTTCTTATTGGTACATCCATCTGTTTGTCAGACGTTGTTTCTACTACCACTGCTTCAGTGAAACCTTTTGTGTCAAATGATAAAACTGGTGTCTCTGTCTCGTTTACTGATAGTTCGCCATCTGAACCCGGGTTTTGTTGGTCTGTTCCTGCCTGGTCAATTTCATCACCTTCGCCACGATTATGTACATTTACTATTTCATTGTTTTCACTATAATTAAGAGAATTGTTTTCACCCAATGGTCCATCATTTCCGGTTCCGGGTGTATACCGGAAGACCATTGGTGGATCCTGCAGCGCCATGTACCAACATAGATTAAAACATTGCTCCGTGTAAACAGATAGATCCTTCAATGTTGATAATTTAGGTCTTGTTTCGTCCAGTTCTTTGCAAACAACTTCGTTTAATATCTGAAAGATAAATCAACCGAACTGAATCGAAATAATATAAAACATATCGACTTTCCGAAACCACCTTGGTGGTGAACTGGTAGAGCGCTATACTTGATTTTATTCGATCTGCAGTGATTTCAAAGATACTTGTTCAAATATTAAATATCCAGTGTAGATTCTTATCAGACAATGGGAGACGCATATTGATCTGGACCTTAGTTGGGAGAAAGTGTTCGTGTGAACTCGCCAGAATACATCTTTTATCGCCCATTTTTGAGGTTAACAGATCCGCGCATAAACAAACATCGCGAACGCCGTAAATAACCACACCATTAATAAAGCGACAGTTCGAAAGCTAAGCACCATACCATTTTCTTTTAAAAGGCTCTCTATCTATACTCAATTTTTCTTTATAGGTTATGTGTTTGCTGGATCCATAAACACACGAAAAGACATGTGCTCTAGTGAGTTATTTCATTTCTTCGTGCACAAGTTCTTGATTTCCCGTGTAGAAGGTACTCGTAGGTCCCTTAGACGAATCCTGCGCCTCAGATGGCCTCATCACTGCGTTTTGAAATATATGTGCATGTAAATCTAGCGGTGCCTAACTTTTGCCCACATGGGTATATATACACTTACTTGGAACTTCGATGGTTTAATGGAGTCACCTTTCTGCTTTATCTGGTTCTTCATCGTACTTATTAATTCCCTGTCCTGTCAAGAGAAGAAGAAAGAACCGTCCCGTAGCCATGTCCCGTATGCAGACACATTTAGCCGCACCTTTAGCAGTCGAATTTTGAAAACATTTATGAGCAGTGTCTCCTTGTTGTCACAATGTTTTCAATTGTATCCATCAATAACAGTTTCAGATATAAAGATTTACCACGAAATTGCTTGATTGTTTACAAAGTCGTACGCTGCTTATTCGTTGTATGTTGGCCAGGGAGGGTTAACACTTATGCTCATGCAGAACAAAACATTGATTCATTTGCATTTTCTAACTGTCTTTGTGGAAAAGCAACCAGTTCATTTGAAATATTGTTGTGTGGATTACTGGTGGTAACAGAAACACATGGTAAGGTGAAGTGGCGGCTTTGATATGCATTCAATCCACGGCGTTAAACCCCAATAAATCTATCATATTTGCAAATTTTGACTCTGCTGCAACAGGTGACTTTTGAAAACAAAAATATTGTATACCTCAGTTTTACTCAAATGTTGTCAAAGAAGATGTGTCTGAAATACCACATCAGGTGATCGGTTCTACTTAATTGTTCTAATTCAAGGTTCAGGCTGATCGGCCAAACATATATTCATAGATATATATGAGTGAATTCACTTCATCTTAGACGTTGATCAATATCACTATAATGTCAGTTTACCTTATTGACTAACGCGCTTATTCCCTCGTGAACATCAGAGTGACACAACTGATGGACTTTCTGTAACGAGATAAGTAAGACTGATAATACGAGTTGCATTCAACAAATGATGTCATTATCTCTACGTATGTTTATGACTGCATCGGGTTCTTGTTCACTCATCACTTCAAAGTATTCCCCCTGCCCGGCACAGAAACACACTTCAAAAAAGTAATCTCCTCTGGTTTTGCTGTTTAAGCACTGCAACATAACAGAACCAAGGGCGCTTTAAGTAGCCTTGTGCTTACCCGAGAGCGGTTTTAGCAAGTGAAATAGTCACACGGGCTAATATGGTCGGTGTTTAACCTGAATGACATTTTCATGTTCTAATACAAGGCCACTGTAATTGACGGAAATGACATCGGCACTTCTTTCCGCTCTCTCTCTCTCTCTCTCTCTCTCTCTCTCTCTCTCTCTCTCTCTCTCTCTCTCTCTCTCTCTCTCTCTCTCTGCCTGTCTGACGCTATATCTGTCTCTCTGTCCTTATGTCGGTCTCTGTGGGTCTGCCTGTCTATCTGTGTGTGTGTCTCTCTCTCACCCCTCGCTCTCACCCCTCGCTCGGTCCCACTTTCTTACTATTTAATACAAAGTTTCT
The DNA here is from genome assembly GCA_031761405.1 of Serripes groenlandicus. Taxonomy (NCBI): domain Eukaryota; kingdom Metazoa; phylum Mollusca; class Bivalvia; order Cardiida; family Cardiidae; genus Serripes; species Serripes groenlandicus. The sequence continues at coordinate 30,860 of JASEVX010000757.1, forward strand.
ACCATAAGTATATGCAGTAACAACCGAACGCATTCCACATCAGAGATGCCAGCTTCACTCATACAACTGTAGGCAGATGTCCATTCATTATCATAGAGCTCGTTACAAGTTTTAGCTAGTTTGGTCGGTCTGAAGGCATCACTGAGATCAGCTAGGTCAGGATTGTTTAGTACAAGGCGGTCTTCAATATCTTTACTTAACCTGCAATGTAAAAACAATCCAGTTTGTTTTAGAAAATGGTTCTAAAGGTGAAATATCCCACAGAGATATATGACTGACATAATTTTAAAAACGACGTCAAATCAAATCAGTTTCTAAATTCACATAAACAACTTGTAGATTCAAACGTTTGCTACAAGAATGTTAAAAGTGTATTTTACAATTCCAAAAACATCTAGGCGGAAATACGGAAATTATCTATAAATGAAAGAATGATTATTTTGAAGAGTTTTTAAAAAGAACATAGTGGCACAATCGGAAAAAAGATCATTTTGAGCAATAACTCCTTTTGTCACAATGCTTTCAAAAGCTGCTGCTGAGGCATCATAAAGTGTCTGCAAGGTGGAGTTGACTGGTTTGCCACCTAACTATTTCATTTTTACCCAACCAAATTATATGATGTGGGTTCTCAAAATAATCGTCTCATTGAAACGATTCGTCTGGGTACCCAAAACATAGGACCTTTAAGCGTAAATAGGGATTTTGATATATGAAATATATGAAACATACACTTTATCTGAAGCTTTGCCCTTTGTTTGGGTTTCCTGTATTCCAGGGTAATGTAAATATGTATCGTAGATGGCGAGATGATAACACTTGAGTTGAACTATTTAGTAATGATTCCTTAAACAGAAAAATCACAGGAGGCGAAAAGTGTCTGTCCGGGTTCGCGTGCGCGGCATGCTTAGACTGATCTGGGTCGATGCATTACGCAGAGTTTACAATATTGGTTTTCTCGTGGAACGACTCATATTATTAAGATTGTTTACCCGGATTATGACTAATATATTTCATATTTCTAGAATTTACTTTGTTGTTTGCGAACGTTTTCAATTCGATACATGTACATGTCAGTGAAGTATCAATATAGTAGGTTATCCATTATTCAGAATTTCTTAGCATTGATGCCTTATTAATCGTCTGTCAATGATAAATCCCCCGTGACGTATTGAATAGCGTTTGATGACTTCAGATTGGATGTTCATGGTTGATCCCCATTCGCGGCGGTTAATATGAAGCGTCCTCATACAATACACAGTTCTTAGTGCTGGTTTGCCATCCAGTGATAAGGAATGAGTGTTCAGTTATATAAGTGAAATAATGTGTGAATAAATGCATATACCTCAATAAGAAAGGCATCTGACAATGACCATTATAACTCGAATGACATTCGCTTAGAAAGATCTCTTAGTTTATATAACCCTGGATACCTTGGATGTATTTTATTAAATCATAGATATCCGACATGTGTCCAGCAAAGTGGTTGATATCTCTAGTAAAAGTTGATTATCGGACAGTACATTTCTGTTTAAGATGAATAATAAACACGGGAAATAAAATAAAAGTCGTAGATGGATAAATTCTATCTGAATCATTTAAAAATATCAAGAAATTCATATATGTATATATATATATGCAAAAGAAAAGTTATTTGCGTTATGTACCATGGGATCGAATAAAACACTTCAATACCATAGTATACTGTGAAAATAAACTGTAAATATTCTGAAATGTGTTGAGCAAGATATTACAGTAAAGTTTAAGATATTGTATTTACCATTTCTCACATGCATCTGAAGCAGACGGCTTTTAAAACAACTAGGCAAAAAAATGTGAAAAATTACAATTACTGATAACTTCAATTATTTAATAGAATTGAAAATAGTGATTTGCCACAATGTTTTCAAAAGTCGCTATCGCACACGCTATCCACATACCAAACTTGAAATTGATACAGTCGTAAATAAGCCATAACAATGTTATAGTTATGTTTATTTCTCCTAATAACTGGGTTTTAGTATTGCAAGTTTGAAGCAATTCCGCTGAACAGAAACCAAATAATGCCAACTTGATGTGTCAAGGTGTCATGAAAAAGATGATTTAGTCCTTAACTGAAACCAATTCCATCACATGTACATCACTATCGCATGTCTTAGACCTTTCATGATCAGTATGTATTTTGGTTGGTTTCCGCATCCTATAAGCTATGAGGTGTCTTTTACATAAGGAGATATCATCATAAAGTCGGCTTTGTACTGTCTAACTAAATAACAACAATGGCAAAACAATGGCAAATTTAGTGAATTTGCGATCAGCACATACCTAGATTAACCAGGGATTCAGCAAAAGCTGGTGAGAGTTTTTACAACCAATGAATTTGAAATATAAAACAATTATAACAATTTGCACTCCAGTCGAACGGTGTTTTAATTGTCCTGATGACAATGTCGTTAATTTGATCAAGCTGGCATGCAGACGCTTTGACCATATAAATAATCTGTACATGGAGTAATCATAGGGCATAGCTTTGACACGATGTTGCAATTATAGTACGATATGTCGAAATCGCTAGGTATCAGCATGTGTTCCCCATCCTATGTCGATATGCAAAGGTGGCTGCTGTACAGGCGTCAAAACTCGTCTCCATGAAAAGGGGGTAAAATGCTTATGCATGAAAGACCATACCTTCTAACGGCATCTTTTTTTTTCATATCTGTTTGTCTCAAATTAGACAAAGTCTCAGCTAGTTGTTTCTCTACATCAGTGACTTTTAATTTCAACTGCCTGTTTTCATTTTCAGCAGTTTCGTATTTCGTCATTTCTTCTTGAAGTTTATTCTGTACACTTGCTATCTCTACTTTTAGACTGTTGAACAAAGACGAGACTAATTATAAATATGCATTATAATATTATACACTTTTTACGATAATATTTCACTGCTTTGATTGTTGAGAATATGCTAAACGCATTGTGAACCTTTCAAACAACATCTAAAACATGTCTACAGATGTTCATTGTAACTATTTAGAAAGCATTTTGACCTTTGTGCAAACATGTTTATTATTTGATGGATTAATATCAATTTTGTGATTTCTTATCATTATAGGGATTTATTCAGATCTGAACATTCACTAGCAAATTGTCACAGAAATATAACAGGACAGATTAATATTTCAAACTTGACTTGGACAAAAACAGTTGCAAATATGTTAATGTAACATCACTGAAATTAGATTTGATGTCAAATGCATTATTTCATTATGTATAACATTTAAAACTGTACATTGTGATGTTTCCTGTATTAAACGTTATAAAAGGTATATCACAAATGAGAAAGTATGTTGCCATAGTGTTATGCCGCTTTGTATTGTGCTACTCGAAGCGTGAAAACATTGACCTTTCTCTCGACGTTTGGACTCGCGAGTATCGTTTTTTCAACACACCTTGTTGTACAACACGAGACGAAGCATTGCTAATAATAAATATACGAGCGTAATTATTACTCACTGTAAATGTCACGCATCTACGTTTATGATGTCATTTTTAAAATGATGGCCCTCAGCTCAGGATCATGTCACTATGGACGAGTAATATAGTATAGTATATTACAGTAGTTCATGTGTACAAGGAAGTCTCATTCAGTCAAGGACTTCAACATCAAAACAATAATTAAATTGGATCGGGCAACTCTTTAGAGCATATTATCTCAAACAAAACCATGGTACTTAGCTTACTTTTTCACATCTTCATTTAGAATAACGTCTCTCTCGTTCTGTTTCGTATGTTGTAATACATCTTTCTCATGTTCAAGCCTGTGTACAACATTAGAAACAATTACACACAGAACACTATAATTAGGGCATGGACATTCAAGACAGGCAGAATGGGTTTTATTGAATAAATATAACGCCATAATTTGCATGTGAACGTACCTGAAGAATAATATACATGTACACCTATTATGACAATATTTTGTTTGCTTAAAAATGATTTAGATCAATCTTTTTCTCTTGTAACCTGAAACAAAATGATAGTGGTATATGCTTTACAAATATGATGAGTTAAGTTTGCATTATAGCCATTATTCAGATTGTCAGATTTAACTTACAGAAAAGTCGTAAGTCAAATAAATTTATAAAGTTACAGCTTTTAGCTAGCACACGAACTAGTGCTCTGTTTGTTATAATTTGACACAGCTGATTTATTTTCTTATGATTTGATTCATCTTTTTATCCAATCGATATATAAAGATTGAAATAATTGAAAATTATATATGAAAAGGCTAACAGTTTAGACTAGGACAAGCTACATACTAACGAGTCTAAACATCACACACGTAAATATGCAACCTTGTCTTAGTTTACATTGTGCGAGGTAGGTGTTCACGTAAAGATGGTGAGGCGTATTCTTAAGGAAATTTGCCGGATATAAGGTACGGTACATTTTAGCTGAATGATAAATATGACATTTGTAATGCTTGTTTAAAAACGGATCTTCGTCAATGTCTTTACATGCTATAACTTACGCTTTCAAATCTTCATATGTGTTTTCTAATTCTTTGTTTAGATTTGCCAATTTACGCTTCAGATTTTTAATTTCATTTGACAATGCAGCTTTTATGTTTTGAAAGGCCGATGTGTCAGAATCTTTCTGGTGTAATCTGAAACAAAGTTAAGTTTGGATTATAGGCATATTTTAAACTTTCGTATTTACCTCAACGTCCTAGTTCTCGTTGTGTTATACAAGTTAACAGATTTAAAAGCTACTAGAAAAATACAATTGATGAGCACATTATCATAAGTAATACAACAATTACAAATACTAACCTACATATATAAATAATATATATATAGAAACAGTATAACCAGTGTATGAAGCGACTATAAATTACCCAAAATACATATTAGTCATTAACTGAAAATATAAAAGATAAACATAATAATGTATAAATATTGAATACATGTGAATCTTGTATTGTAAAAGCGTAAAAGAGTAAGTATGTAATTCATGCAAAATGCAAAGTTTTTCGCAATTTCAAATGATTTAAAAACAAAAATAGACATGATCTTTATCAATTTTGGACTCTCAGATGTTCGCTGAATCAATTTAAAAATATTTGGTCTCTTCTTCCAGTAATGCTTTTAATTAGTTTCTCTCGTTAATTCTTGATATTGGTGACATCCTAAAATGTGCAGATTATGAAAAATATGAACAATTAAGAATCAGTCATAAATAATAAAAATAAACCATATTTGCCAGAAACTGTTCTTAGAAAAGTGTATTTTATGTCATGTATCATAGGTTTCAGGATTGATAATATATGGAGCATTTATTAATCTGAATGTGTTGTTTTTTTATCCTTGTGACCAATAACAATGTGATCACATTAACAAAGTAACCTGTAACCAGATGTTAATAAGTGGAAATAAAGATATACTGGCGAAAAAAAGAAAACCTGTCTGATGTAAAAAGAACTACTTCATCCACCGCAAAGAAAAAAACAAGTGTTTAAAAAGTTCATTGCTATGTAAACTGATTTGAAGCGCCTACCTTTTTTCCAAATCTTCCGTTGTATTCTGTGAGATTGTCAATTTACTTGTTAACGCCTTGAGTAGGCTCTCGTGTTTATCTTCAGAATTACTCGTTTCATTTTGTGATCTATCAATTTCATATAAAAGATAAATGTTCTTTTGTTAAATGGTATGTCAGCTATACGAAAAACGTATTGTTGTCCTATATTGTCTTGCACAGAGATATCAGCATTTCATTATTTACATGTTAAGAGTTTACTACATAGTATTTGGTCGAGTTTAACTTATTTAGGTGGTAAGACGTGTCATCAACATTCGATAAAGAAAGAAACTTTTCCAAAATGATTATACATATGAGCCGTTCCACGAGAAAACCAACATTATGAATTTTGCGTAATGTATCGACCAAGGTAAGCCTGCGCAGTCCGCTCAGGGTAATCCGGGCCGACACATTCCGTCTCAGGGGAATAGAGGTATAGAGTAATGATTCCTGAAACAGAAAAACAAGACAGGCGGAATGGGTTTTATTGAATAAATATAACGCCATGATTGGCATGTGCAAGTACCTGACGAATAATAAACATGTACATGTATTATGACTATATTTTGTTTGCATTGAATATGTTTTATATCGACCTGAACAGTATGTTAGTATAATGTCATGGCGTTTCCTAAGTCTAATCAGCCTATCAAGTTGCAGCTTTAAGATAGCAAATGCCCAAGTGCTCGGTGTGTTATATGTTTCTCCATTTTCTCAAACTTTGTTTCCATCCTGGATATTGAGATTTGATTTATTGGAACTAATATGTAAAACAAGTGACATTGTAAGCTATGACAAGCTGCATACTAACTAACGTGTCTTAACATGACACATGTAAATATGTAACAATGTCTTAGTGTACATTGTAAGCTATGACAAGCTGCATACTTACTAACGTGTCTTAACATGACACATGTAAATATGTAACAATGTCTTAGTGTACATTGTAAGCTATGACAAGCTGCATACTAACTAACGTGTCTTAACATGACACATGTAAATATGTAACAATGTCTTAGTGTACATTGTGCTAAGTGCACGTTTATAGAATGAGCCGTATTCAAAAGGATATTTGCCAGATATTATGTATGGTAGTTCATTGCGAAATAGTACATTCGTAAAACTTCTCTTCTAAATTCATTGAAAACGTTTCTACATGCTATGACGTACGATTTCAAATCTCCATGTGCGTTTTCTAATTCTTTGTTTCGATTTGACAATTGATGCCTCAGATTTTTATTTTCAGTTGATAATGTGTCAATTTTGACCTGAAAGCTTGACGAATCAGATTCTTTCTCTTGTAACCTGAAACAAAATGAGAGAGGTACAGGCTTTACAAATATGATGAGTTCAGTTTGCATTATAGTCATTATTCAGATTTAATTTACAGAAAAGTCGTCAGTCAAATAAATGTATAAAGTTACAGCTTTTAGCTTGCACACGACCTAGTGATCGGTTTGTTATAATTAGAGACATCTGGTTTCTTTTCATTTGATTTGATTTACTTTTTCATCCAATCTATAAATAAATATTTAGATAATTGAACATAATATATGAAAAGGCCGACAGTTGAGACTAGGAAAAGATGTATATCAACGGGTTTAAACATCACACACGTAAATATGCAACCTTGTCTTAGTTTAAATTGTGCTATGATCACTTTAAGAGTATCAGGTGTATTCCTAAGGAAATTTGCCAGATATAAGGTAAGGTACATTTTAGATGATTGCTTAATATGACATTCGTAAAGCTTACTTTCTATGCTGGATTAAAAAACGTGTCTTCGTCAATGTCTTTACATGCTATAACTTACGCTATCAAATCTTCGTGTGTGTTTTCTAATTCTTCGTTTAGATTTGCCAATTTACGCTTCTGATTTGTATTTTCATTTGACAATGCAGCTTTTATTTTTTGAAAGGCTGATGTTTCAGAATCTTTCTGGAGTAATCTGAAACAAAATTAAGTTTGCATTATGGACATATTTTAAATTTTCAGATTTACCTCAACGTCCTAGTTCTCGTTGTGTTATACAAGTTAACACATTTAAAAGCTACTTGGAAAATACAATTGATATCATAGGTAATACAACAATTACAAATATTAACCTACATATATAAATAAATATATAAACAGTATAACCAGTGTATGAAACCACTATTATTTTACACAAAATACATATTAGTCAACTGAAAATATAAATAATAAACATAATACTGTATAAACATTGAATACATGTGCAATTTGTATTGTAAAAGCGTAAACGAGTAAGTGTGTAATTTATTCAAAATGTAAAGTCTTTCGCAATTCAAATGATTTAAAAACAAACATAGACATAATCGTTTTCAATTTTTGACTCTCAGATGTTCGCTGAATCAATTTAAAAAAAAATTGGTCTCTTCCAGTAATGCTTTTAAGGAATTTCTTTCTTTAATTCTTGATATTATTGACATCCTTAAATGTGTAGATTTTGAAACATATTAACAATTTTAAAGTATCAGTCATATATAATAAAACAAACCATAATTGGCAGAAACTGTTGTTAGAAAGTGTATATTACGTCATGAATCATAGGTTTTCAGGATTGGTAATATATGGAGCGTTACGAAAGGCAATTCTATTGCTCTGAATGTGTTTTTTTAACCTTGTGACTAATAACAATGTGATCCAATGAACAAAGAAACCTGTTTCCAGGTGTAAATTAGTGGAAATAAAGATATACTTGCGGAAGAAGAAAACATGTCTGATGAAAAAAGAACTTCTTTATTTTTTTGATTTTTTTTAAGTGTGACAAACAAGGGTTGAAGCTGGTTGATTTACATGTAAACAAAGAAGGAATTTGGTGTATTGTGACCTATAAGCGATGAGGTTTCTTTTACATAAGGAGGTATCATCATAAAGTCAGCTTTGGACTGTCTAACTAAATAACAACAATGGCATAACAATGACAAAACAATGGCAAATTTAGTGAATTTGCGATCAGCACATACCTAGATTAACCAGGGTTTCAGCAAAAGCTGGTGAGAGTTTTTACAACCAATGAATTCGAAATATAAAACAATTATAACAATTTGACCTCCAGTCGAACGGTGTTTTAATTGTCCTGACGACAATGTTGTTAATTCGATCAAGCAGGCATGCAGACTCTTTGACCATTTAAATAATCTATACATGGAGTAATCATAAGGCATAGCCTTGATACAGTGTTGCAATTAGTGTACGATATGTCGAAATCGCTCGGTATCAGCATGTGTTCCTCATCCTATGTCGATTTCCAAAAGTGGCTGCTGTACAGACGTCAAAACTCGTCTTCATTTAAGATAAGTTTAAATGCTTATGCATGAAAGACAATACCTTCTCACGGCATCCTCTTTTTCCATGTCTGTTTGTCTCAAATTAGACACAGTCTTAGCTAGTTGTTTCTCTACATCAGTGACTTTTAATTTCAACTGACTGTTTTCGTTTTCAGCAGATTCGTATTTCGTCATTTCTTTTTGAAGTTTATTATGTACACTTGCTATCTCTACCTTTAAACTGTTAAACAAAGACGAGACTCCATAACTAATTATAATATTAATTTTATTATTATACACTTATTACGATAATATTTCACTACTTTGTTTGTTGAAATATGTCAAACACATTGTGAAAATTTCTAACAACATCTTTAAAAATAACTGAAAATGTTCATTAATATCCTCGTCTTTAAGGCTTCAACGAAAAGAGCCAGGAAATTGCCGGTAAACAACCTAGCACGTAGAGACACTTTTATACCTTTACACATTAACTATTTAGAAAGCATATAGACCATTGTGCATTTTTTTTATTATTAGAATGATTGATTGTTATAAAATTTATGAATTATTATTATTATGGGGATGTATTCATACCTAAACATTTACTTGCACATTGTCACAGATTGTGATATTTCCTGTCTTAAAAGTTATAAAATGTATATCACAAAAGGGATAGTATGTTGCCGTAGCGTTATGCCGCTTTGTATTATGCTACTCGAACCGTGAGAAAATTGACATTTCTCTCGACTTTTGGACTGGCGAGTATCGTGTCTTCCACACATCTTGTTGTACAACACGAGACGAAGCATTGCTAATGATATATATGCGAGCGTAATTATTACTCACTGTTAATGTCACTCATCTACGTTTATGATACCATTTTTAAAATGATGGCACACAGGTCAGGATCATGTCACTATTGACGAGTAATATAGATTAGTATATTACAGTAGTTCAGATTTGCTTCAATAAAACCAATTTCTTTTTCAGTAGGAGTATAGATACATGCATCTATTCTTCTAGCAAAGAGTTATGTTTTAAAATGAGCAAGTGCGACAGATGGGACGAATCAAAGATTGTTTAACGAATTGCCTTCTTGAAAAAAATACCTCTTAACACAATACATTGTCGAAACACATGTTCATTTCTCATGTGTACAAGGAAATATCATTCGGACAAGGACTTCAACATGAAAACAATAATTAAACTGGATCGGGCAACTCTTTAGAGCATATTATCTCAAACAAAACCACAGTACTTATCTTACTTTTTCACATCTTCATTTAGAATAACGTCTATCTCGTTCTGTTTCGTCTGTTGTAATACATCTTTCTCATGTTCAAGCCTGTGTACACAACATTAGAAACAATTACACACAGAACACTATAATTAGGGCATGGACATTCAAGACTGGCAGAATAGGTTTTATTGAATAAATATAACGCCATGATTTGCATGTGAACGTACCTGAAGAATAAAATACATGTACACGTATTATGACAATATTTTTTTTGCTTAAAAATGATTTAGATCAATATTTTTCTATTGTAACCTGAAACAAAATGATAGTGGTATATGCTTTACAAATATGATGAGTTAAGTTTGCATTATAGCTATTATTCAGATTGTCAGATTTAACTTACAGAAAAGTCGTAAGACAAATAAATTTATAAAGTTTATACAGCTTTTAGCTAGCACACGAACTAGTGCTCTGTTTGTTATAGTTTGACACAGTTGATTTATTTTCTTATGATTTGATTCATCTTTTTATCCAATCGATATATAAAGATTGAAATAATTGAAAATTATATATGAAAAGGCCAACAGTTTAGACTATGACAAGCTACATACTAACGCGTCTAAACATCACACACGTAAATATGCAACCTTGTCTTAGTTTACATTGTGTGAGGTAGGTGTTCACGTAAAAATGTTGAGGCGTATTCTTGAGGAAATTTGCCGGATATAAGGTACGGTACATTTTAGCTGAATGATAAATATGACATTTGTAATGCTTGTTTAAAAACGGATCTTCCATAATGTCTTTACATGATATAACTTACGCTTTCAAATCTTCATGTGCGTTTTCTAATTCTTTGTTTAGATTTGCCAATTTACGCTTCATATTTTTAATTTCATTTGATAATGCAGCTTTTATGTTGTGAAAGGCCGATGTATCAGAATCTTTCTGGTGTAATCTGAAACAAAATTAAGTTTGGATTATGGGCATATTTTTAAATTTTCAGATTTACCTCAACGTCCTAGTTCTCGTTGTGTTATACAAGTAGCACATTTAAAAGCTATTTGAAAAATACAATTGATGAGCAAATTATCATAGGTAATACAACAATTACAAATACTACCCTACATATATAAATAACATATTTATAAAAACAGTATAACCAGTGTATGAAGCCACTATAAATTACCCAAAATACATATACTGAAAGAAAAAAGAAAGGCAGGGTACGAAAATATGAAGTTTTCTGAAAACGGGTGGGTCGACAACAGTTCATGCAACTGTTAGCAATCGACTGCGAGAGGTCGGTCTGAGAGCACAGCGTCCGTATATTGGTGTGCCACTAACTCGTGAGCGTCGTAGGCGTCGCATGGCATGGTTGAATGCACATGCTCCTCAGATATTTCCCATGAGGCAGTGGAGACGTGTATTCTTCAGTGATGAGTCGAGATTTACTCTGTTTCGTTCAGATGGGCGACGTCGTGTCTACCGACGTCGTTGGGAACGTTTTGTCGACGCATGTGTGATTGAGAGGGATAAGTTTGGGGGTTTGTCGATCATGGTGTGGGGAGGAATCGCTCATGGAGTAAAATCTCCGTTGATTGTGCTGCAGGGGATTTTAAACGCCGTCAGGTACAGGGATGAAATGCTCCGTCCTGTTGTTGTCACTTTTGTAGAGCGACGTAACCTCATCTTCCAACATGATAATGCTCGACCTCACGTTGCTAGAGTCTGTCGAGAATTCTCAGCTGGTCATGACATTAACCCACTTGACTGGCCGCTGTACAGTCCCGATATGTCTTCTATTGAGCATTTGTGGGACCAACTTGACAGAAAAGTACGGCGGCGTCAACATCTGCCTGTTACCCTTGACCAGTTAAGAATTGCTCTGTTGGAAGAATGGGACAATATCCCCATAAAGGGGATCAACGTTCTGATCAACTCCATGCATCGGAGAATACGAGCAGGAATAGCGGCGCGATGGGACCATACTGGATATTGACTTTTCAATTTCGAAAATTGAGGGTATCTTCCTCTGCGAATTAATTACTGCGCAATTAATCTACAAAAAATAGTGAAAATTGGCAGTACTGCTCTTTAAAGGTAGTGGTTGAAAACCATGTAACGATTATTTTAAAAGAAATGTGATAAACTACTTTAATTCAACACGAAAGCCTACCCTGCGTTTCATTTTTCTTTCAGTATATTAGTCATTAACTGAAAATATAAATGATAAACATAATACTGTATAAATATTGAATACATGTAAATCTTGTGTTGTAAAAGCGTAAAAGAGTAAGTATGTAATTTATTCATAATGCAAAGTTTTTCGCAATTTCAATTGATTTAAAAACCAACATAGACATAATCTTTATCAATTTTGGACTCTCTGATTTCAGCTGAATCATTTTAAAAATATTTAGTCTCTTCTTCCAGTAATGCTTTTCATTAGTTTCTTTCGTTAATTCTTGATATTAGTGACATCCTAAAATGTGCAGATTCTGAAAAATACGAACAATTAAGTATCAGTCATAAATAATAAAACAGACCATACACGCCAGAAACTGTTCTTAGTAAAGTGTATATTATGTCATGAATCATAGGTTTTAGGATTGATAATACGTATGTGGAGCGTTTATTGATCTGAATGTGTTGTTTTTTATCCTTGTGACCAATAACAATGTGATCCCATGAACAAAGTAACCTGTAACCAGGTGTATATAAGTGGAAATAAAGATATACTGGCGAAAAAAAAACAAACCTGTCTGATGTAAAAAGAACTTCTTTATCCACCGCAAAGAAAAAAAGTGTTTAACAAAGTGCATTGCTATGTAAACTGATTTGAAGCACCTACCTTTTTTCTAAATCTGCCGTTGTATTCTGTGAGATTGTCAATTCACGTTTTAATGCCTTGAGTGTGCTCTCGTGTTTATCACTAGAATTACTCGTCTCATTTTGTGATCTATACATTTCATATAAAAGATAAATGTTCTTTTGTTAAATGTTATGTCAGCTATACGAAAAACGTAGTCCCATATTGCCTTGCACGGAACTGTCGGAATTTCATAATTTACATGTTAAGGGTTTACTACATGGTATGTGGTCGACAGAGTTCAATTCCTTTAAGTAGTAAGACGTGTTATCAACATTCGATAAAGGAAGAAACTTTTCCAAAATGATTATACATATGAGCCGTTCCACGAGAAAACCAACATTATGGACTTTGCGTAATTTATCGGCCAAGAACTGCCTGGGCAGTCCGCGCAGGCTAATCCGGGCCGACACATTTCGTCTCAGGGGAATAGAGGTATAGAGTAATGATTCCTGAAACAGAAAATCAAGATAGGCGGAATGGGTTTTATTGAATTGCATGTGCAAGTACCTGACTAATAATTATGACATTACTTTGTTTGCTTAAAATATGTTTTAGATCGATCTCGACAGTATGTAAGTATAATGTCATGGCGTTTCCTGGTCTAATTTAAATAACAAAAAAGTCGTAAGTCTAATCAGCCTATCAAGTTACAGTTTTTAGATAGTAAACGCCCTAGTGCTCGGTGTGTTATATGTTTATCCCTTTTCTCAAACTTTGTTTCCATCCTGGATATTGAGATTCGATTTATTGGAAATAATATGTAAAACAAAAGACATTGTAGGCTAGGACAAGATGCATACTAACTTGTCTAAACATAACACATGTAAATATGTAACCTTGTATTAGTTTACAATGTGATATGTGCACGTAAAGGGTATGAGGCGTATTCGAAAGGATATTTGCCAGATATTATGTATGGTAGTTGATTGCTATATATGACATTCGTAAAACTTCTCTTCCACATTCATTGAAAACATTTCTTCGTCAATGTCTTTACATGATATAACTTACGATTTTAAATCTCCATGTGCGTTTTCTAATTCATCGTTTAGATTTGCCAATTGATGAGTTAAGTTTGCATTCTAGCCATTATTCAGATTGTCATATTTAACTTACAGAAAAGTCGTCAGTCAAATAAATGTATAAGTTACAGCTTTTAGCTAGCACACTACCTAGTGCCCTGTTTGTTATAATTACACACATCTGATTTCTTTTCTTTTGATTTGATTTACTGTTTTATCCAATCTATAAATAAAGATTTAAATAATTGAAAATAATATATGAAAAGGCCGACAGTTTAGACTAGGACAAGCTGCATACTAACGAGTCTAAACATCATACACGTAAACATGCAACATTGTCTTAGTGTGTACATTGTGCCATGTAGCTGTTCACGTAAATATTATGAGGCGTATTCTTAAGGATATTGCACGTTTTATTTATGAAATTCAAATAATACTACTGATACACTATTGTAAGTTTACATGACTATTTAAATATCTGACCACATTGTGTTCAGTTTCAGCCTACAATCTGATTATCTATCTGTTTCTACTGATTCCCATGTGGTGTATGCTTCTATAATAATAACTATTTTAACTATACCTTTGGCACTTTTCTCTCAGCCTCATATTTCCTTGTTCAAGTTTTTCTTTTTCTTTCTCTAGATGTTCACTGGAATAATATATCATAAAGGTATCCCATTAACTGCCACAAATACTGATTACTTTGAAATATGTAGGTAAAATGTAATTTACAATCACACGAGGTTTGGTCTGAAAACAAAATATGCTAATATCACGTGAACAAGCTGTCTGGCGCTATATATGGCCTTTTATACAAACATTATTTGCCTAATTGGCAACCAGTGTAGACTCAGTATTCAAACAATATGTCAGATAATTAACTCAAATCTCAATATTTATTACTGAAACCGACATTAAATTGTATTTATTACACAGGAACTACTTAACAAATCCTAGACTATGTACAAATATGCTTAACAAGTTACAAGTGAAGCACTGTAAACCTAGACACAACATTATTCTCCTTTGTTTGTAAAGCAATCAATGAATTATAAAAACTGTGTTTTAAATTTACAATATGTTTAGACATTATCAATATACAGTGAACTCGAGAGTATCGGGTCAGTAACCAAATTAACGAATCTTGTCTCTTTGAAAGGAAAGTTGAGAGAAACAAGACTACATAAAATGCTCAACAAATACTTCCTCCCCACCATGATATAATTCAACAATTATATAAAACGTTTCTTTAGTGTCTGCAATTGCAAGCTGTAAATTTGACAGTTTCGGGTCGAACTCACCATTTCCGGGTCACGTAACAAATGTTTATTTCTGTTATCAGGGGCAATCTCAAACAGTGTTATATTCAACAGAACAGCTATTTTTTAATAACAAGATATATATTTCACATTTTTATCAAAATAATATGAGAAAGAAAGAACTAAAATATATAATTTGCAATTACCTGTTGCATACAAAACAGAACAGTGATGGGGCCAACTTTACTGTACACATTTTCACGCACGAAAACTGTTGCATTTCAACCAACTTATAAGTAATATTTGACCAAAAATGTAAATTTTAGTAACACATTTCTAACATTGATTTATCACCATAAGCATTGAATTATTCTTAAAAAGTTAACAAAATAGTTTTACTAATAAATTGATAGTTTTGAGAAATTCCCTTTGGCTGACCCGAAAGTGTCGTATGTGAACTCGGACAAATTATCTGCTAGTTTGGCATAAACGAATTTGACAAGTCAATCAATATCATAAATCTTGTTCAGCGGTAAATAACCTACACATTTATGTGAAATACATACCTGTATAACTAAAATAAAGGCTACAATAAGCAAATTCCGCTGTAACAGGTAAACAAAACTATTGAGATTTTGCTTTCGCGGGAATCGATGCAGTGAAGCATTTCGAAATAACGACATCCGTTCTCGAAATGACAACGTCCGAAATCGATGTTAAACTAGCCAAGCTAATGGGAAATATGACTTGATAATCAAATTGTCAAAATACTGTATTATTCTCGAAAACTAAACATTTTTTTCCAAATGTGACCTGTAACTGTCGAGTTCACTGTACGATGGTTGGACAAACTCATTGTATATGTTTAGAACTACCTTGTTGTAGATCATACGTTTACCATGAATTCCTTACCGTTTAGCATTTTCCTTTGAGACATCATTTTTCATCTCGTTGCATTGCGCGCTCGCATGTCTCAAATCTGCTATAGCCTTGGTTAGTTGGCGTTGAATATCCTGAACGTCGGGAGAAGCTTCGAACTTTTTTGGGTTTTTTTCATCGATAGTGATGGTGGCTACTAACTTTGGATTTACCCATCTACAATACAACGAGAAGGGGAGTGGGGGTGGCTACCAACTTTGGATTTACCCATCTACAATACAACGAGAAGGGGAGTGATGCTGGTCACCAACTTTCGATTCACCCATCTACAATACAATGAGAAGGAATGTGATGCTGGCTACCAACTTTGTATTTACCCATTTACAATACATCGAGCAGGAATGTGATGCTGGCTATCAACTTTGTTTTTACCCGTCTACAATACAACGAGAAGGAATGTGATGCTGGCTATCAACTTTGGATTTACCTATCTACAATACAACGTGAAGGGGAGTGGGGGTGGCTACCAACTTTGGATTTACCCATCTACAATACAACGAGAAGGAATGTGATGCTGGCTATCAACTTTGCAATTATATATTGGAAGAGGTGTGATATTGACTTCACACTTTGGATTTATCTTTTTGAATGAGTGTGATATTGATTTCCAACTTTGGATTCATCTTTCTGAAGGAGTGTGATATTGACTTCAAACTTTCGATTTATCTCTCTGAATGAATGTGATATTGACTTCCAACTTTGGATTTACCTTAGTGAAAGATTTGATATTGACTTCCAACTTTGTAATAACCTATATGAAGGGTTTTGAAGGTGACTATTTATTTCAAGTTTATCTAATGACGGGTGTGATGGTATCAACTGATTTCAGATTTACCTGACTAAAGGATGAGATATGCCTTCCAACTTTGGATTAACATATCTGAAGGAGTGTGATATTGACTTCCATCTTTCGATTAACCTATCTGAAGGGTTGTGATATTGACTTATTGTTTCAAATTTACCTAATTGACCGGTGTGATGGTGACAACGGATTTCAGATTTCCCATACTGAAGGATGAGATATTGACTTTCAACTTTGGATTTTAATGTGAAATGGTGTGATGATGACTTCCAACATTGGATTTACCTATCTGAAATGGTGTGATGGTGAATTCCTACTTTGGGTTAACCTATATGAATGATTGTCCTGGATGGTGACGTCCAACTTTAGATTTACCCATCTGAAATGGTGTGATAGTGACTGCCAACGTTATATTTACCTATTTGAAATGGTGTTATATTGACTTCCTACTTTGAATTTACCTAATCGAAATGGTATGATAGTGACTGCCAACGTTTTATTTACCTATCTGAAATGGTGAGATGATGGTGACTTCCTACTTTGGATTTACCTATCTGAAATGGTGTGATAGTGACTTCCTACTTTGAATTCACCTATCTGAAATGATGTTATATTGACTTCCTACTTTGAATTTACCTACTCGAAATGGTGTGATAGTGACTGCCAACGTTATATTTACCTAACTGAAATGGTGGGATGCTGACTTCCTACTTTGAATTTACCTATCTGAAATGGTGTGATAGGGACTTCATACCTTGAATTTACGTATCTGAAATTATGTTATATGACTTCCTACTTTGAATTTACCTTATCGAAATGGTGTGATGGTGACTTCCTACTTTGAATTTACCTATCGGAAATGGTGTGATAGTGCCTGCCAACGTTAGATTTACCTATCAGAAATGGTGTGATAGTGACTACCAACTTTAGATTTACTTATCTGAAATGATATGATATTAACTTTCAACTTCGGATTTACATTTCTGAAATGGTGTGGTATTGACTTCCTACTTCGGATTTACTTATCTCATATGGTGTGATGGTGACTTACAACTTTGGATTAACCTATCTCAAATGATGTGATATTAACTTCCTACTTTGGATTTACCTATCTGAAATGGTGTTATAGTGACTTCCAACTTTAGATTTACCTATCTGAAATGTTGTGATGGAGACTTCCAACTTTGGATTTACCTATCTGAAATGGTGTGAGTTTGACTTCCTACTCTGGATTTACTGATTTGAAATGGTGTGATAGTGACTGCCAGCTTAAGATTTACCTATCTGAATTGGTGTGATATTGACTTCCTACATTAGATTTTCCTATCTGAATTGGTGTGATATTGACTTCCAACTTTGGATTCACCTATCTGAATTGGTGTGGTATTGACTTCCAATTTTGGATTTACCTCTCTAAAGGGGTGTGAAGGTGACCTCAAACTTTGGATTTACCTTTCTGAATGGGTGTGATAAATGGTGCCTTCAAACTTTGGATTTACCTATCTGAATGGGTGTGATATTGTCTTCTAACTTTGGATTTACCTATCTGAATGGGTGTGATATTGTCTTCCAACTTTGGATTTACCTGTCTGAATGGGTGTGATATTGTCTTCTAACTTTGGATTTACCTATCTGAATGGGTGTGAAATTGTATTCTAACTTTGGATTTACCTATCTGAATGGGTGTGATGGATGGTGCATTCAAACTTTGGATTTACCTATATGAATGGGTGTAATATTGCCTTCTAACTTTGGATTTACTTATTTGAATGGGTGTGATATTGACTTCCAACTTTGGATTTACATTTGTGAAGGGGTGTGATATTGACTTCCAACTTTGGATTTACCTTTCCGAAAGGGTGTGATATTGACTTCCAACTTTCTATTTATCTATCCTGAATGGGCGTGATATTGACTTCCACTTTTGGATTTACCTTTCTGAATGGGTGTGATATTGACTTCCAATTTTGGATTTACCTATCTGAATGGGTGTGATATTGACTTGCAATTTTAATTTTACCTATCTGAATGGGTGTGATATTGACTTCCACTTTTGGATTTACCTTTCTGAATGGGTGTGATATTGACTTCCAATTTTGGATTTACCTTTCTGAATGGGTGTGATATTGTCTTCCAACTTTGGAATTAACTTTCTGAATGACTGATATTGACGTCCACCTTTGGATTTACCTTTCTGAATTGGTGTGATATTATCTTCTTACTTTGGATTTACCTATCTGAATGGGTGTGATATTGTCTTCTAACTTTGGATTTACCTATCTGAATGAGTGTGATGGATGGTGCATTCAAACTTTGGATTTACCTATATGAATGGGTGTGATATTGTCTTCTTACTTTGGATTTACCTATCTGAATGGGTGTGATATTGACTTCCAACTTTGAATTTACATTTGTGAAGGGGTGTGATATTGTCTTCTTACTTTGGATTTACCTATCTGAATGGGTGTGATATTGTCTTCCAACTTTGGATTTACCTGTCTGAATGGGTGTGATATTGTCTTCTTACTTTGGATTTACCTATCTGAATGGGTGTGAAATTGTATTCTAACTTTGGATTTACCTATCTGAATGGGTGTGATGGATGGTGCATTCAAACCTTGGATTTACCTATATGAATGGGTGTAATATTGTCTTTCAACTTTGGAATTAACTTTCTGAATGACTGATATTGACGTTTAGCTTTGGATTTACCTTTCTGAATGGGTGTGATATTGTCTTCTTACTTTGGATTTACCTATCTGAATGGGTGTGATATTGTCTTCTAACTTTGGATTTACCTATCTGAATGAGTGTGGTGGATGGTGCATTCAAACTTTGGATTTACCTATATGAATGGGTGTGATATTCTCTTCTAAATTTTGATTTACCTATCTGAATGGGTATGATATTGACTTCCAACTTTGGATTTACATTTGTGAAGGGGTGTGATATTGACTTCCAACTTTGGATTTACCTTTCCGAAAGGGTGTAGTATTGACTTCCAACTTTCGATTTACCTTTCTGAATGGGTGTGATATCTTGGATTTACCTATCTAAATGGGTGTGATATTGACTTCCAACTTTGGATTACCTTCTGAATGGGTGTGTAGGTGCCCTCCAACTTCTGATTTACCTATATGAATGGGTGAAATGGATGGTGCCTTCAACATTTTGATTTATCTTTCTGAATGGGTGTGATATTGTCTTCCAACTTTGGAATTAACTTTCTGAATGACTAATATTGACGTCCAGCTTTGTATTTACCCCATCTGAATGTGTGTTATATTGACTTCCAACTTTCGATTTATCTTTCTGAATTGTTGTGATATTGACTTCCATCTTGTATTTACATTTCTGA
>JASEVX010000758.1:0-50903 GCA_031761405.1 Serripes groenlandicus
GAATGAGTCAATTTCGATACATAGTATTTACAGGTTCTGAGTAATTTTGCAAACATGGATAATGTGAACTGTACATTGTTATCAAGATTCAACAATTATAAACTATTTTGAAAAACCAGGCTTGTCTCTCAAACTAAATAGCCAAAGGGGAAAACATACTTTGATATACTGATACCAAAAGCATTACGAAGCATCTGTGGTATACACCTTTACTTATATAAAGATTGAAGACTGTGACTTTTCATATGGATTTATTGTTATTGAACCGACGAAAACAATTTTCAAAATTCTGGTAATGGGAACCTTTACCCAAATTGTTCATTATGTCCATATACGGCAAAACAGCCCCGCATTATAAGTACGTTACGCATGCGCCGTCAATACGCTAGCTGTACGGTACACCTTCATGCCAGCGTATGTCAGCGTGTGACCAGCGTACTCGACCTATGAGTATCATACATGTACCTCTAGCGTAACTCGAGCGTTTTCAGCGTATGCCTTGCGTCTGCTTTGCGTATAAACCATACGTCCGAATACGCACAATTTGTTTAGGCATGCTTAAACTAACCCTAACCCGTATGCGACTGTGTTTGAAATGTATAAAACCTATGCCTAACGTACGCCTACCGTATGTCAGCGTATACCAGCGTATGAGTGATATTTGTCATACGCTGACATAATCTAGTATGATACGCAAAAGTGTCACAGTGCCATAACGTTTAAAATCCTCCATATGAACCTCTCAATGGTAATAGACTGTACTTTATAGCGCTGTAACCCTCAATTTCTCCCCGATTGAGTCTATCCATGCCAAAAGTAGGCATTTGAGACTATTACAAATTCAGACCAGCCTGCAATCACGCTCTGTCTTATTTGAATCTTCACACGTCGACAGAAGCTCCTAACAAGCCTATGCTATTTATTGACGCCGCGTAGAAGCGCGGCGTCAGTATGGGATAGGTTTTAATTTTGTACTATGGGTTGACGTAATCGAAAAGGGAGCAACCAGCAATATTATTGTTAAAAAAACCCTGTTATATGTTTAAAAAAACCACAGCCGTTATGAATTGTAATGAAGTTGTAGCGTATAAACTGTACCAGTATTTTATAATAACGTAAATAACAAGTGTGGAGATTCCACGAGTTTTATTTCACAACTTATCTACATAGAGACATAGAGTCTATTTCAGAGTGTTAAGAATGAAAATGTATATAAAACAAATGAAACAATTATAAGCACATTATTAAATCTGAAAAAAGAATAGCTGTATAAAAGCTTATCATTTATAACTCTGCAAATTAATCAATGAAACTGAAGTCTGCATCTATATCATAATCTTAGAAGAGTGCACATTTATATAAACAATTTGAGTGTCTTATCGCTTATCAGTTTTGCCATTCATCACTTGTATAGCACGTATTGGTTTTCACTTCTCTCCCGGACCGTGTTATGTAATGACCACGTGTATTTGTCTGGGATAGTGGCTGGGCAATAACATGGGGTTCACAAGGAGTGGATGTTGGTGTTGAATCGACCAAAACATTTAATTCCCACGGGTTAATTTGTGAAACATTCTCATTTGTTTTGTTAAGCCATCTGCGGTTTCGCCTGTAAACACCACCGGCTAATGTTTGCACTAAGTATGACCTGTTTGGTAAGATTTTCATTACTTTTGCTTGTTTCTAGATTTTACCAAAACTGAACTATAACAGAATCATTGACATTGAGAGGCTATCAAAATAAGTTTTCTGTGTTGTTTTTGACTTAATAATTTTTTCTTTCACCACTTAGGGATTGATTGTTTGTGGTTTGAGCAATGCTTGAGTATTTGGCAAAATTAATTTTGTTCTGCGACCTAGAATTAAGTAGCTGTGATGGTGAATAACCACACTCTAGGCATGTGTTGCGGTACTCCAAGATAGCTAGGTAAGGGTCGTGACCACTGTCCTTAACTTTCTTGAAAAGGGACTTGACTATGAATACCGTTTTTTTTTGGAATCCATTACTAGCCAGGTAATATGTGGATGAGGCTCTATGCTCGAAACCCCAGGTGTTTGCGAAATTTGCAAATTCTTGTGAAGCGTAATTTGGACCGTTGTCACTAATGAAAACAATGTCGACGTAATGAAATAAAACTCGTGGAATCAACACGCTTGTGTTCTTATTACTTTATTATCTCCACACTTGTGATTTACGTTATTGTAATATACTGGTACAGTTTATACAAATAAAGTGTATAAAATGGTTTAAGAAACAGCAAGATACAAAATACGTATGTCTTCTACCGTTATTACAAAACTTTAGACACATTTAATGGGTAACTTATAACAAAATCTGGTGATGGTTTTGTCTATTTACAATATTGAGATTTTTTAATAAATGGATAATCTTTCATAAATCAATGATGATTCACTTTAATTACTACATATTACAGTATAATTCTAGAAATTGTAAAAACAACGATAACCCAACAATGCAATAGGCATGGCCATAACGTGACCCGTTCTATTATTTGTAAATGCAGCATGCATATGCATGTCATCGCTTGGCGATTTTGGTCATTCTTATTTAATAAACGACAAGGTGTTATCGGTTCCCAAAGAGTTATTAAGTTATCTCTGCTTCCTTCCGTTGTGAATACTTCGCTGTTTTCACGATTTCATCCGATTTGTAAAATTCATTGGATTCATACCCGGTTTTTTCATGTTTCGCTCAATATGAACGATTCGTACCAACTGGTTTTCGCTCTTTGCTCTATGGGAACTGACTTGACCATTTTCTTTTGTTTATTTTTCAGTTTTCTACTGGCATGTTCAAACGATTAAAGTAACATTACAAACAAACAAAACAGACTTAATAATTATTGCTATATGTTGACTATACATGTGAACTTTCATAATGCTCAATCTTGATCATAAATACCTTTATTTTTTAAAAATTACTTCGTAGTTTTTGTTTATATACTCCTGTTTTTGCTATCATACTTCTGCTAAACTGGAAGGAGAATAAACTTCCCCTCTCCTCCCAAAGCTTGTGCCACACTTAACTAATAAAAAGAGGCAATAAGCCGTAATATATGTTAATATTTAAACACCTATGTTTTTTTTTATCTGATTGATCTAGTTAGAGGATTTAAAACAGTTTATTGGAAAAATAACTTGAGAAACATCAGCTTGTATACACATTATAGTTGCAGTGAATGTTAAGCAAACTGTAAACCAAATGGTTTCAGGACTAAACTTGTCATTTCACGACTAAACTTCACATGCTGAATATCACATAGATCGTAGCATATAAAACGTTTAATCCCTACGTCAATATTGACCCTTTCTGCTCTAGGTAACCCAAATATACAGGCTATGGAAGCCAGGTGAGCAATATAGGCACACATTTGCCTTCTTGTTTAAAGTAAAGTAACATTTGGCCTTCTTGTTCGAAATCTTTACATCCTGTCTGTTTGCACAGGTTATTTAAATGTACTGAACTGCATCTGCTTCCTTTAAGTCATGCTTCAAAATCATGCGCGGCGTCTCTGATGCTTTGCATCAAAATTCGTCTTGTTAATACTTGAACAGTGTAGCTATTGATCAGATTGTGTGAATTCACAAGTTAATATGGATCAACACTAATCATAAACAATTATATCTATTCCCATAGCCGGGCTTAAATATCATTACAACTTAAAACAAGACGAGTTTTGATGCTAAGCATCAAAGACGCCGCGCATGATTTTAAAGCATGACTTAAAGGGAAGCAGATGCTGTTCAATACATTTAAATAACCTGTGCAAACGGACAGGATGTAAATATTTTGAACAAGATGGCCAAATGTACCTTTATCTTAAACAAGAAGGCCAAGATGTTCCGCTCACCTGGATACCATAGTCTATGATAAAATGTTATCAAGAGCAAAAAGGGCCTATTTTGACGTAGGGATTATACACTTTATATGATACGATCTATGTGATATTCAGCATGTAAAGTTTAGTCTTCAAACCATTTGGTTTACCGTTTGCTTAACATTGACTACAACAATAAAGTGTCGTAGAAGCTGAAGTTTTTTAATTTTAAATCTGATCTAACTAGATCAATTAGATAAACAAAAAACATAGATACTGAAATATTAACAGATATTAACTTAAGTGTTAATGCCTCTAGTTATAAGTTAAGTGTGACACAAGCTTTGGAAGGAGATAGGAAAGTATGTTCTCCTTCCAGTTGAGCAGAAGTATGATAAAAAAAACGAGAGTATATAAACATTAAATACAAATAATTCTAACAAGTTTAAAGATATTTAATATCAAAATTAAGCATTTATGAAATTAAAAGAAAAAGTTCTCATGTATAGTCAACATATAGCAAGATTACAATGTTCTGAATGAACAAACTGTATGGGGAGGAACGTTTTATGTTTAGTAATACAACATAAATAAATAGGAAAAACATCACCCGAATCTTTTTTCTGAGCTTTGATGAATCGAGTCGTCAGAGCAGCTTAGCCTGGTTAGTTGGGGAACAGTTATTAAAAACAATTTAAATGTGTCTAAAGTTTTGTAACAACGGTAAACGATGTACATATTTTGTATCTTGTTGTTTCTTAAATCAGTTAATAAAATTTATTCAATCATAAAGGCTGTTTTTTCAAACATATTACAGAGTTTTTCTTTACAATAATATTTGTTGGTTGCTCCCTTTTCGATTACGTCACCCCATGGTACAAAATTAAAACCTATCCCATACTGACGCCGCGCTTCCACGCGGCGTCAATAAAAAAGATCGTTTATAAATCCCATTGGAATAGGGATTATCCAAATTAGTATCGTATTTCAATCATTTTAACTGACACACTTCTTGAAACCTTTCCCACAAACACGTACAATTATTCTGAAGTAGACACTTTATTGACCGAATTAAACATCTTGCCCACATACATGTACAACTATTCTGAAGTAGACAACTTATTGACCGAATTAAAAACCTTTACCACATACATGTACACTTATTCTGAAGTAACCAACTTATTGACCGAATTTAAAACCTTTCCCACATACATGTACAATTATTCTGAAGTAGACAACTTATTGACCGAATTAACTTATTGACCGAATTAAAAACCTTTCCCACAAACACGTACAATTATTCTGAAGTAGACAACTTATTGACCGAATTAAACATCTTGCCCACATACATGTACAACTATTCTGAAGTAGACAACTTATTGACCGAATTAAAAACCTTTCCCACATACATGTACACTTATTCTGAAGTAACCAACTTATTGACCGAATTTAAAACCTTTCCCACATACATGTACAATTATTCTGAAGTAGACAACTTATTGACCGAATTAACTTATTGACCGAATTAACTTATTGACCGAATTAAAAACCTTTCCCACATACACGTACACTTATTCTGAAGTAGACAACTTATTGACCGAATTGAAAACCTTTACCACATACACGTACAAATATTCTGAAGTAGACAACTGATTGACCGAATTAAAAACCTTTCCCACATACACGTACAAATATTCTGAAGTAGACAACTTATTGACCGAATTAAAAACCTTTCCCACATACACGTACAAATATTCTGAAGTAAAACGTATTGACCGAATTATGGTAAATCTCTCTAAGGCTCTAAGGAAAGGTTTATTTATTGATAAAGAGTTGGAAACATGCCCCTGACGCCACAATGTTGTCGAAAGCCGTTTGCTTCAGAGGAGTCAACATGCGTGAACACGTAGACATATGTTATGAGTAGTCTACTTAGATAAAATATTTGGAGGAAAACGTTTGAAATCTTAAATTTCACAAACATATATTTGATACACAGTTGAAAAACCAGCGCGGAAAAAATGCAAAAATTATATTATATGGTTTTATTTCTCATTTTTCTAATGATGTTTCGAAATTTTAAAGGGTTAAAGATGGTATCGTTTATACAGGCCACTACATCATGAAAACACATTTTCTTTATCAACAGAAAATAATTTGCAAGCGTATTCCAAGTTGTTTTTTATCCCGTAATGTGTATTTAAATTAATAAATCATCTTAATATTTGAGTCGTATCAGGCAAAGTGAGGTCACGTGACTTCTCGGTATCATTTGATTGATTGCTTTTTGCGTTTTCAACAGCTTTTCATTTATATCACCAAGGCCAGTTCACCTACATGAAGATACTTGTTCCCTACCGTATATCATGGCAACCATTAAACCTACATAAAGATACTTGTCCCTACTGTATATCACGGCAACCATTAAACCTACATGTAGTTACGTATTCTCTACCTTATATCACAGCGGCCAGTAATCTACATGCAGATACGTGTTCTTTACCTTTTATCACAGCGGCCAGTTAATTACATGTAGTTACGTGTTCTCTTCCTTATATCACGGCAACCATTAAACCTACATGTAGTTAAGTGTTATCTACCTTATATCACAGCGACCAATAATCCTACATGTAGTTACGTCTTCTCTACATTATATCACGGCAACCATCAAACCTATATGTAGTTAGGTGTTATCTACCTTATATCACGGCGACCATTAAACCTACATGTAGTTACGTGTTCTCTACCTTATATCACAGCGACCAATAATACTACATGTAGTTACGTGTTCTCTACCTTATATATCACATCAACCATTACATCTACATATAGTTACGTGTTCTCTACCTTATACCACGGCGACCAATAATCCTACATGTAGTTGCGTGTTCTCTACCTTATATCACAACGACCAATACTCCTACATGTAGTTACGTGTTCTCTACATTATATCACCGCAACCATTAAACCTACATGTAGTTACGTGTTCTCTACCTTATATCACAGCGACCAATAATCCTACATGTAGTTACGTGTTCTCTACCTTATATCACAGCGACCAATACTCCTACATGTAGTTACGTGTTCTCTACCGTATATCACGGCAACCATTACATCTACATGTAGTTACGTGTTCTCTACCGTATACCACGGCGACCAATAATCCTACATGTAGTTGTGTGTTCTCTACCTTATATCACAGCGACCAATAATCCTACATGTAGTTACGTGTTCTCTACCTTATATCACGGCGACAATTAAATCTACATGTAGTTGCGTGTTCTCTACCTTATATCACGGCGACCAATAATCATACATGTAGTTACGTGTTCTCTACCTTTTATCACGGCGACCACTAATCCTACATGTAGTTGCGTGTTCTCTACCTTATATCACGGCAACCATTAAACCTACATGTAGTTAGGTGTTCTCTAACTTATATCACGGCAACCATTAAACCTACATGTAGTTACGTGTTTTCTACCTTATATCACGGCAACCATTAAATCTACAAGTAGTTACGTGTTTTCTACCTAATAGCACGGCAACAATTAAATCTACATGTAGTTGCGTGTTCTCTACCTTATATCACAGCGACCAATAATCCTACACGTAGTTATGTGTTCTCTACATTATATCACAGTGGCCAGTAACCTACATGTAGTGTTCTCTACCTTATTTCACGGCGATCATTAAACCTACAAATTCAGACAAACAAGACTCATCGGACAATCTATGACTGTAAAGTTCTTGGATAAATACCAAGGCCATGAAATGTCGGAATGGACCTAAAACTATTGAATTATATACTCAGGAATTACAGTGTTTACTGCGATTTATTAGTGCGACCATTATATACTCAGGAATAACGTTGCTTACGGCGCTTTATTAGCACGGCCATTATATACTCAGGAAGTATAGTGCACACGGCACTTTCTTAGTGCGACCATTATATAATCAGGATTAACAGTGCTTACGGTGCTTTCTTAATGCGACCATTATATACTTAGGAAAACAGTGCTTAGGATGCTTTCTTAGTGCGACCATTATATACTCAGGATTAACAGTGCTTACGGCGCTTTCTTAGTGCGACCATAATATACTCAGGAATAACAGTGCTTACGGCGCTTTCTTAGTGCGACCATTATATACTCAGGAATAACAGTGGTAACGGCACTTTCTTAGTGCGACCATTATATACTCAGGATTAACAGTGCTTACGGCGCTTTCTTAGTGCGACCATATATACTCAGGAATAACAGTGCTTACGGCGCTTTCTTAGTGCGACCATTATATACTCAGGAATAACAGTGCTTACGGCGCTTTCTTAGTGCGACCATTATATACTCAGGATTAACAGTGCTTACGGCGCTTTTGTAGTGCGACCATTATATACTCAGGAATAACAGTGCTTACGGCGCTTTCTTAGTGCGACCATTATATATACTCAGGAATAACAGTGCTTACGGCACATTCTTAGTGCGACCATTATATACTCAGGAAAAACAGTGCTAACGGCGCTTAGTGCAACCATTATATGCTCAGGAAAAACAGTGCTTACGACGCTTTCTGAGTGCGACCATTATATACTAAAGAAAAACAGTGCTTACGGCGCTTTCGTAGTGCAACCATTATATACTCAGGAAAAACAGTGCTTACGGCGCTTTCTTATTGCGACCATTATATACTCAGGAATAACAGTGATTATGGCGCTTTCATAGTGCGACCATTATATACTCAGGAATAAATAACAGTGCTTACGGTGCTTTCGTAGTGCGACCATTATATACTCAGGAAATACAGTGAATTACGGCGTTTTCATAGTGCGACCATTATATACTCAGGAATAACAGTGCTTACGGCGCTTTCTTAGTGCGACTATTATATACTGAGGAGAAACAGTGCTTACGGCGCTTTCTTAGTGCGACCATTATATACTCAGGAAAAAGAGTCCTTACGGCGCTTTCTTATTGCGACCATTATATACTCAGGAATAACAGTGATAACGGCGCTTTAGTACTGCGACCATTATATACTCAGGAATAAATAACAGTGCTTACGGTGCTTTCTTAGTGCGACCATTATATACTCTAGTTAAACAGTGCTTACGACGCTTTCTTAGTGCGACTATTATATACTTAGGAAGTAGAGTGATTACGGCGCTTTCGTAGTGCGACCATTATATACTCAGGAATAAATAACAGTGCTTACGGGACTTTCTTAGTGCAACCATTATATACTCAGGAAGTACAGTGCTTACGGCGCTTTCTTAGTTCGACCATTATATACTCAGGAAGTACAGTGTTTACGGCGCTTTCTTAGTGCGACTATTATATACTCAGGATTAACATCGCTTACGGCGCTTTTGTAGTGCGACCATTATATACTCAGGAATAACAGTGCTTACGGCGCTTTCTTAGTGCGACCATTATATACTCAGAAATAACAGTGCTTATGGCGCTTTCTCAGTGCGACCATTATATACTCAGGAATAACAGTGCTTACTGCGCTGTCTTAGTGCGACCATTATATACTCAGGAATAACAGTGCTTACGGCGCTTTCTTTTAGTGCTACCATTATATACTTAGGAATAAACAAAAGTGCTTACGTTTCTTTCTTATTACGACCATTATATGATCCGGATTAACAGTGCTTACGGGACAATCTTAGTGCAACCATTATATACTCAGGATTAACAGTGCTTACGGCGCTTTCTTAATGTGACCATTATATACTCAGGATAAATAGTGCTTACGGCGCTTTCTTAGTGCAACCATTATATACTCAGGAATAAATAACAGTGCTTACGGGACTTTCTTAGTGCGACCATTATATACTCAGGAATAACAGTGCTTATGGCGCTTTCTTAGTGCGACCATTATATACTCAGGAATAACAGTGCTTACTGCGCTGTCTTAGTGCGACCATTATATACTCAGGAATAACAGTGCTTACGGCGCTTTCTTTTAGTGCTACCATTATATACTTAGGAATAAACATCAGTGCTTACGTTTCTTTCTTATTACGACCATTATATGATCCGGATTAACAGTGCTTACGGGACAATCTTAGTGCAACCTTTATATACTCAGGAATAACAGTGAATACGGCGCTTTCGTAGTGCGACCATTATATACTCAGGATTAACAGTGCTTACGACGCTTTCTTAATGTGACCATTATATACTCAGGATAAATAGTGCTTACGGCGCTTTCTTAGTGCAACCATTATATACTCAGGAATAAATAACAGTGCTTACGGGACTTTCTTAGTGCGACCATTATATACTCAGGAATAACAGTGCTTATGGCGCTTTCTTAGTGCGACCATTATATACTCAGGAATAACAGTGCTTACTGCGCTGTCTTAGTGCGACCATTATATACTCAGGAATAACAGTGATTACGGCGCTTTCTTTTAGTGCTACCATTATATACTTAGGAATAAACAACAGTGCTTACGTTTCTTTCTTATTACGACCATTATATGATCCGGATTAACAGTGCTTACGGGACAATCTTAGTGCAACCTTTATATACTCAGGAATAACAGTGAATACGGCGCTTTCGTAGTGCGACCATTATATACTCAGGATTAACAGTGCTTACGGCGCTTTCTTAATGTGACCATTATATACTCAGGATAAATAGTGCTTACGGCGCTTTCTTAGTGCAACCATTATATACTCAGGAATAAATAACAGTGCTTACGGGACTTTCTTAGTGCAACCATTATATACTCAGGAATAACAATGATTACGGCGCTTTCGTAGTGCGACCATTATATACTCAGGAAAAACAGTGTTTACGGCGCTTTCTTAATGCGACCATTATATACTCAGGATTAACAATGATTACGGCGCTTTCGTAGTGCGACTATTATATACTTAAGAAGTACAGTGATTACGGCGCTTTCTTAATGCGACCATTATATACTCAGGAATAAATAACAGTGCTTACGGGACTTTCTTAGTGCAACCATCATATACTCAGGATTAACAGTGCTTAAGGCGCTTTCGTAATGCGACCATTATATACTTAGGAAGTACAGTGATTACGGCGCTTTCTTAGTGCGACCATTATATATACAGGAAAAACATTGCTTACGGCGTTTTCTTAGTGCGACCATTATATACTCAGGAAAAACAGTGCTTACAGCGCTTTCTTAATGCAACCATAATATACTCAGGAATGGAATAAATAACAGTGCTTACGGTGCTTACTTAGTGCGACCATTATATACGCAGGAAAAATAGTGATTACGGCGCTTTCTTAATGCGACCATTATATACTCAGGAAGTACAGTGAGCACGGCGCTTTCTAAGTGCGACCATTATATATACTCAGGAATAAAGAACAGTGCTTACGGTGCTTCTTAGTGCGACCATTATATACTCAGGAAGTACAGTAATTATGGCGCTTTATTAGTGCGACCATTATATACTCAGGATTAACAGTGCTTACGGCGCTTTCTTAGCGCGACCATTATATATTCAGGATTAACAATGCTTACGGCGCTTTCTTAATGCGACCATTCTATACTTAGGAAGTACAGTGATTACGGCACTTTCATAGTGCGATCATTATATACTCAGGAAAAACAGTGCTTACGGTGCTTTCTTAGTGCGACCATTATATACTCAGGAAAAACAGTCCTTACGGCGCTTTCTTATTGTGACCATGATATACTCAGGAATAACAGTGATTACGGCGCTTTCGTAGTGCGACCATTATATACTAAGGAATAAATAACAGTGCTTACGGTGCTTTCTTAGTGCGACCATTATATTCTCAGGAAATACAGTGCTTACGGCGCTTTCTTAGTGCGACCATTATATACTCAGGAATGACAGTGATTACGGCGCTTTCGTAGTGCGACCATTATATACTCAGGAATAAATAACAGTGCTTACGGCGCTTTCTTAGTGCGACCATCATTATATACTCAAGATTAACAGTGCTTACGGCGCTTTCTTAATGCGACCATTATATACTTAGGAAGTACAGTGATTACGGCGCTTTCTTAGTGCGACCATTATATACTCAAGAATAACAGTGCTTACGGCGCTTTCTTAGTGCGACCATT
The DNA here is from genome assembly GCA_031761405.1 of Serripes groenlandicus. Classification (NCBI taxonomy): domain Eukaryota; kingdom Metazoa; phylum Mollusca; class Bivalvia; order Cardiida; family Cardiidae; genus Serripes; species Serripes groenlandicus. The sequence goes on from JASEVX010000758.1 coordinate 11,926, forward strand.
ATATACTCAGTTAGGAATAACAGTGAATTACGACGCTTTCTTAGTGCGACCATTATATACTCAGGAATAACAGTGCTTACGGGACTTTCTTAGTGCAACCATTATATACTTAGGAAGTACAGTGATTACGGCGCTTTCTTAGTGCGACCATTATATACTCAGGATTAACATTGCTTACGGCGCTTTCTTAGTGCGACCATTATATACTTAGGAATAACAGTGCTTACGGTGCTTTCTTAGTGCGACCATTATATACTCAGAAATAACAGTGCTTACGGGACTTTCTTAGTGCAACCATTATATACTCAGGAATAACAGTGCTTACGGCGCTTTCTTAGTGCGACCATTATATACTTAGGAATAACAGTGCTTACGGTGCTTTCTTAGTGCGACCATTATATACTCAGAAATAACAGTGCTTACGGGACTTTCTTAGTGCAACCATTATATACTCAGGAATAACAGTGCTTACGGGACTTTCTTAGTGCGACCATTATATACTCAGGAATAAAAGTGATTACGGCGCTTTCTTAGTGCGACCATTATTTACTCAGGAATAAATAACAGTGCTTACGACGCTTTCTTAGTGCAACCATTATATACTCAGGAATAACAGTGCTTACGGCGCTTTCTTAGTGCGACCATTATTTACTCAGGAATAAATAACAGTGCTTACGACGCTTTCTTAGTGCAACCATTATATACTCAGGAATAACAGTGCTTACGGCGCTTTCTTAGTGTGATCATGATATACTCAGGAAATACAGTGAATTACGGCGTTTTCTTAGTGTGACCATTATATACTCAGGAATAACAGTGCTTACGGCGCTTTCTTAGTGTGATCATGATATACTCAGTAAATACTGTGAATTACGGCGTTTTCTTAGTGCGACCATTGTTTATAGCATCGAGTGTTTCCGGTACGATCCACATAGTTTGTATATAACATCGAGTGTTTCCGGTACGATCCACATAGTTTGTTTATAACATCGTATGTTTCCGGTACGATCCACATAGTTTGTTTATAACATCGTATGTTTCCGGTACGATCCACATTGTGAGTTAACAACATCGAGTGTTTCCGGTACGATTGACACAGTTTGTTTATAACATCGTATGTTTCCGGTACGATTCACATTGTGAGTTAACAACATCGAGTGTTTCCGGTACGATTGACATAGTTTGTTTATAACATCGTGTGTTTTCGGTACAATCCACAGTGTGTGTTAACAACATCGTGTGTTTTCGGTACAATCCACATTGTGTGTTAACCACATCGTGTTTTTTCGGTACAATCCACCTTGTTTGTTGACAACATCGTGTGTTTTTGTTCCGATCACATTTTTCTTTACAACATTGTGTGTTTTCGGTACGCTCCAACAAGTTCGTTTAACACTCGTGTGTTTTCGGTACGATCGAAATAGTTGTTAACACATCGTGTCTGTCGATACTATCCAAATGGTTTATTTGCAACATCGTGTTTTTCCGGTACGATCCACATTGTTCGTTTACAACATCGTGTTTTTCCGCTACGATCCACATTGTTTGTTTATAATTTCGTGTATTTTCGGCACGATAAAATGGTCTGTTAAAAAATCGTGTGTTTTCGGTAGGAACCAAATAGTTGTTAAAAATCGTGTGTTTTCGGTACGATCAACATCGTGCGTTTACAATATCGTGTGTTTTCGCTACTTTCAACATTGTGCATTTACATCGTGTGTTTTCGCTACTATCCACATAGTTGTTGTTAAAAAATCGTTTGTTTTTGGTACGAGCCTTATTCCAAATGAGGGTTGTTCGATAAATATTCATACAAAGTTTAAATTCACTTCTTAAAAAAACTTTCTTTAAGCAGTATCTATTTTATTTTGTATGAATAAGCATGCAAGAAAACCAACCTTTAATAATGCACACGTGTAATAAATACGTACTGGCTGGTTGGTCATCGTCATGGATCTAGATATTTGTATTTTTACACATGTTTTCCCTAAATGGCCATTCAATTTAAAGATACCATTTTCTGTAAAAGCCCAAAGATCCACGAATTCGTCCTATGTTAAGGATTTCAGGTCAATCATACAAACATCCATTATTATATTATAAGGTTAATGTGCCCCCGTCAAGTTATGATTTCCCGTGTGCCAAATATTTAACAAATATGGTGATATCGCTATTTGTTGCTAAAGAGAATGATTTAAAAAGATTAGTAGTATTGGCTATTAAAGCCTTTCCCTCATACGACAATTCTGCAGCAGACGACTTTGAACTTATTTTGTCAAAAAGTGGAAAATCTCTATAATTGAATGGATAACCTATGACAAAAAATGGAAAACATTGTGGCAAAAGGAGAAATTGCACGTTTTGTGCAATTTCTTCTTTTGTCACTATGTTTTCAAAAAGCCGTCTGCTGCAGAGGCGCCAGAAAGCGTCTATATGAGGGAAAGGGTTAAAGCCTTGTCAATTAGGCTGTCAGTAATCTTTTTATTGAAGGAATATATATATGTTGTACCCTTTCCCACCTACAATGAATCTGCAACAGATGACCTTAAAACATCTTGTGGAAAATGTTGTGTGCTGACTATGCAAAGTAATCATTGTAGTTCTGAGAAGTATATTTTGATTGATTGCTGATAGTACAACGATCAATTCACCGTCTCATGGCTGTCATACATAACAACGATCAATTCACCGTATCATGGCTGTCATACATAACAACGATGAATTTACCGTCTCATGGCTGTCATACATAACAACGATCAGTTTACCGTATCATGCCTGTCATACATAACAACGATCAGTTTACCGTATCATGGCTGTCATACATAACAACGATCAATTCACCGTATCATGGCTGTCATACATAACAACGAACAGTTCACCGTCTCATGGCTGTCATACATAACAACGATCAATTTACCGTATCATGGCTGTCATACATAACAACGATAAGTTTACCGTATCATGGCTGTCATACATAACAACGATCAATTTACCGTATCATGGCTGTCGTACATAACAACGATCAATTCACCGTATCGAAACTGTCTTACATAAAAACGATCAATTCACCGTATCATGGCTGTCTTACATAACAACGATCAATTCACCGTCTCATGGCTGTCTTACATTACAATGATCAATTCACCGTATCGTGGCGGTCTTTTCAGCTACATAACAACGATCAATTCACCGTGTCATGGCTGTCTTACATATTAATGAGCAATTCACCGTATCGTGGCGGTCTTTTCAGTTACATAACAACGATCAATTCACCGTTTCACGGCTATCTTACAGAATAACGATCAATTCACCGTATCGTGGCTGACTTACATAACAACGATCAATTCAACGTATCATGGCTATCTTACAGAATAAAGATAAATTCACCGTCTCATAACTGTCTTTTCAGTTACATAACAACGATCAATTCACCGTTTCATGGCTGTCTTACATAACTACAATCAATTCACCGTATCATGGCTGTCTTTTCAGTTACATAACAACGATCAATTCATCGTATCATGGCTATCTTACAGAATAACGATAAATTCACCGTCTCATAACTGTCTTTTCAGTTACATAACAACGATCAATTCACCGTTTCATGGCTGTCTTACATAACTACAATCAATTCACCGTATCATGGCTGTCTTTTCAGTTACATAACAACGATCAATTCATCGTATCATGGCTATCTTACAGAATAACGATAAATTCACCGTCTCATAACTGTCTTTTCAGTTACATAACAACGATCAATTCACAGTGTCATGGCTGTCTTACATAACAATGATTAATTCACCGTATCATGGCAGTCTTACATAACAACGATCAATCCACCGTATCGTGGCTGCCTTACATAACAACGATCAATTCACCGTCTCATGGCTGTCTTACATAACAACGATCAATTCACCGTCTCATGGCTGTTTTATATAACAACGATCAATTCACCGTATCGTGGCTGTCTTACATAACAACGAGCAATTCACCGTATCACGGCTGTCTTACATAATAACGATCAATTCACCGTATTGTGCCTGTCTTATATAACATCGATCAATTTACCGTATTATGGCTGTCTTACATAACAACGATCAATTCACCGTATCATGGCTGTCTTACATAACAACGATTAATTTACCGTATCATGGCTGTCTTACATAACAACGATCAATTCACCGTATCATGGCTGTCTTACATAACAACGATCAATTCACCGTATTGTGCCTGTCTTATATAACATCGATCAATTTACCGTATCATGGCTGTCTTACATAACAACGATCAATTCACAGTATCATGACTGTCTTACATAACAACGATTAATTCACCGTATCATGGCTGTCTTACATATCAACAATCAATTCACCGTATCGTGGCTGTCTTACATAACAACGATCAATTCACCGTATCGTGGATGTTTTACATAACAACGATCAATTCACCGTATCATGGCTGTCTTACATAATAACGATCAATTCACCGTCTCATGGCTGTTTTATATAACAACGATCAATTCACCGTATCGTGGCTGTCTTACATAACAACGAGCAATTCACCGTATCATGGCTGTATTACATAACAACGATCAATTCACCGTATTGTGCCTGTCTTATATAACATCGATCAATTTACCGTATCATGGCTGTCTTACATAACAACGATCAATTCACCGTATCATGGCTGTCTTACATAACAACGATTAATTCACCGTATCATGGCTGTCTTACATATCAACAATCAATTCACCGTATCGTGGCTGTCTTACATAACAACGATCAATTCACCGTATCATGGCTGTCTTACATAACAACGATCAATTCACCGTATCATGGCTGTCTTACATAACAACAATCAATTCACAGTGTCGGGCTGTCTTACATAACAACGATCAATTCACCGTATCATGGCTGTCTTACATAACAACGATCAATTCACCGTATCATGGCTGTCAAGTACATAACAACGATCAATTCACCGTCCCATGGCAGTCTTTTCAGTTACATAACAACGATCAATTCACTGTATCATGGCTGTCTTACATAACAACAATCAATTCACCGTCTCATGGCTGTCATACATAACAACGATCAATTCACCGTATCATGGCTGTCTTACATAACAACGATCTATTTACCGTATCATGGCTGTCTTACATAACAATGACCAATTCACCGTATCATGGCTGTCTTACATAACAACGATCGATTCACCGTCCCATGGCAGTCTTTTCAGTTACATAACAACGATCAATTCACTGTATCATGGCTGTCTTTTCAGTTACATAACACCGATCAATTCACCGTATCATGGCTGTCTTACATAACAACGATCAATTCACCGTATCATGGCTGTCTTACATAACAACGATCAATTTACCGTCTCATGGCTGTCTTACATAACAATGACCAATTCACCGTATCGGGCTGTCTTACATAACAACGATCAATTCACCGTATCATTGCTGTCTTACATAACAAAGATCAATTCACCGTATCATGGCTGTCTTACATAACAACGATCAATTTACCGTCTCATGGCTGTCTTACATAACAATGACCAATTCACCGTATCATGGCTGTCTTACATTACAACGATCAATTCACCGTATCATGGCTGTCTTACATTACAACGATCAATTCACCGTATCGTGGCTGTCTTACATTACAACGATCAATTCACCGTATTGTGGCTGTCATACATAACAACGACCAATTCACCGTATCATGGCTGTCTTACATTACAACGATCAATTCACCGTCACATGGCAGACTTTTCGGTTACATAACAACGATCAATTCACTGTATCATGGCAGTCTTTTCAGTTACATAACAACGATCAATTCACCGTATCACGGCTGTCTTACATAACAATGACCAATTCACCGTATTGTGGCTGTCTTACATAACAACGATCACTTCACCGTCCCATGGCAGTCTTTTCAGTTACATAACAACGATCAATTCACTGTATCATGGCAGTCTTTTCAGTTACATAACAACGATCAATTCACTGTATCATGGCTGTCTTTTCAGTTACATAACACCGATCAATTCACCGTATCATGGCTGTCTTACATAACAACGATCAATTCACCGTATCATGGCTGTCTTACATAACAACGATTAATTCACCGTATCATGGCTGTCTTACATTACAACGATCAATTCACCGTATCATGGCTGTCTTACATTACAACGATCAATTCACCGTATCAAGGCTGTCTTACATAACAACAATCAATTCACCGTATCATGGCTGTCTTACATAACAACGATTAATTCACCGTCCCATGGCAGTCTTTTCAGTTACATAACAACGATCAATTCACTGTATCATGGCAGTCTTTTCAGTTACATAACAACGATCAATTCACTGTATCATGGCTGTCTTTTCAGTTACATAACACCGATCAATTCACCGTATCATGGCTGTCTTACATAACAACGATCAATTCACCGTATCATGGCTGTCTTACATAACAACGATCAATTCACCGTATCATGGCTGTCTTACATAACAACGATCAATTCACCGTATCATGGCTGTCTTACATTACAACGATCAATTCACCGTATCATGGCTGTCTTACATAACAACGATCAATTCACCGTCCCATGGCAGTCTTTTCAGTTACATAACAACGATCAATTCACTGTATCATGGCTGTCTTTTCAGTTACATAACAACGATCAATTCACTGTATCAGGGCTGTCTTACATAACAACGATCAATTCACCGTATCATGGCTGTCTTACATTACAACGATCAATTCACCGTATCATGGCTGTCTTACATTACAACGATCAATTCACCGTATCATGGCTGTCTTACATAACAACTATCAATTCACCGTATCATGGCTGTCTTACATAACAACGATCAATTCACCGTATCATGGCTGTCTTACATAACAACGATCAATTCACCGTATCATGGCTGTCTTACATAACAACGATCAATTCACCGTATCATGGCTGTCTTACATAACAACGATCAATTCACCGTATCATGGCTGTCTTTTCAGTTATCGCGGACAAACCTTATACTCGAGGGCCGTTACCAACTGTGACAAACCATATACTTGAGGGTTGTTACCAACTGTGTTATCGCAGACAAACCATATACTTGAGGGTCGTTACCAACTATGTTATGGAGGACAAACTTAATACTCGAGGGCCGTTACCAGCTGTTTTATAGCGGATAAATCTAATACTTGAGGGCCATTACCAACTGTGAAATAGCGGACAAACCTAATACTCGAGGCCCGTTACGAACTGTTTTATTTCGGACAAACCTACTATTGGAGGGCCGTTTGACCAACTGTATTATGGCGGACAAACCTAATACTTGACGGCCGTTTCCCAATTGTTTAATGGCGTACACACCTCATAATCGAGGGCCATAACACAATGTGTTGAAAAACCTAATACATGTTGGCCGTAACCAACTATGTTATCGCAGACAAACCTAATACTTGACGGCCGTTACCAACTATGTTATTGCGGACAAACCTAATACTCTTGGGCCGTTATCAGCTGTATTATCGCGGACAAACTTATACTTGAGGGCCGTTATCAGCTGTGTTATCACGGACAAACCTAATACACTTGGGCCGTTACCAGCTGTATTATCGCGGACAAACTTATACTTGAGGGCCGCTACCAGCTGTGTTATTGCGGACAAACCTAATACTCTTGGGCCGTTACCAGCTGTATTATCGCGGACAAACTTATACTTGAGGGCCGTTACCAACTATGTTATCGCGGACAAACCTAATACTCTTGGGCCGTAACCAACTATGTTATCGCGGACAAACTAATACTTGACGGCCGTTACCAACTATGTTATTGCGGACAAACCTAATACTCTTGGGCCGTTACCAGCTATATTATCGCGGACAAACTTATACTTGAGGGCCGTTACCAGCTGTAATATCACGGACAAACCTAATACTCTTGGGCCGTTACCAGCTGTATTATCGCGGACAATCTTATACTTGAGGGCCGTTACCAGCTGTATTATCGCGGACAAACTTATACTTGAGGGCCGTTACCAGCTGTATTATCGCGGACAAACTTATACTTGAGGGCCGTTACCAGCTGTATTATCACGGACAAACCTAATACACTTGGGCCGTTACCAGCTGTATTATCGCGGACAAACTTATACTTGAGGGCCGTTACCAGCTGTGTTATCGCGGACAAACTTATACTTGAGGGCCGTTACCAGCTGTGTTATCGCCGACAGACTTATACTTGAGCGCCGTTACCAGCTGTGTTATCGCGGACAAACTTATACTTGAGGGCCGTTACCAGCTGTGTTATCGCGGACAAACTTATACTTGAGGGCCGTTACCAGCTGTGTTATCGCGGACAAACTTATACTTGAGGGCCGTTACCAGCTGTGTTATCGCCGACAGACTTATACTTGAGGGCCGTTACTAGCTGTGTTATCGAGACAAACCTAATACTCGAGGCCGTTACCAATTGTGTTATCGAGACAAACCTAATACTCGAGGCCGTTACCAACTGTGTTATCGCGGACAAACCTAATACTCTTGGGCCGTTACCAACTGTGTTATCGAGACAAACCTAATACTCGAGGCCGTTACCAGCTGTCTTTTCGCGGACAAAATTATACTTGAGGGCCGTTACCAACTGTGTTATCGAGACAAACCTAATACTCGAGGCCGTTACCAACTGTGTTATCGAGACAAACCTAATACTCGAGGCCGTTACCAACTGTGTTATCGAGACAAACCTAATACTCGAGGCCGTTACCAGCTGTATTATCGCGGACAAAAATATACTCTTGGGCCGTTACCAATTGTGTTATCGTGAACAAACGTAATACTCTTGGGCCGCTACCAACTATGTTATGGAGGACAAACTTAATACTTGAGGGCCGCTACCAACTTTGTTATGGAAGACAAACTTAATACTTGAGGGCCGTTACCAACTGTGTTATCGCGGACAAACATATACTCTAGGGCTGTTACCAACTTTGTTATTGCGGACATGTAATAAGTGTAATGATTACGTTAATGTTGGTTTTCCTGGAGCACCGCTCATCTACACGTATACTACACGGGTGACTGGAAAGATTACAATTTGATCCCTGTCCATATTGAAGACATTAATTGACGTATTTGCAGCAGTCGACTTATGAAAACAAATTACCACGTTGCTTTCAACCTTTTTTCAATGAATTTCACATTTTTCCCAGGATGTTTTGAAAGACGTTTGCTGCAGATCTATTCAATGTAGAACACATTTAAACATATCCCTAGTAAATTGTTATATAGATCAGGATGGTTTATTCTCTGTTGTACCACATGTTGATGTTCCGTTTTATATTGAAACAATTTGAAACGAATTTTCTCTATTTCTTATACTTTTCATCACAATGAAATAATTCACAAAAAAGTAAAAAATATTCGTGTTCAGTCAATCTCATGAAATAATATATATTTTCTGGTTGGTCATCTATAATATATGAATACAGAAAGTTTCAAACTAATTTAGAAAGTTATATTTTTATTTATGGGTTATATCAATATATACATGGTTAATATGTTGGTATAAAAATTACCCCCTTTTTGCTGAACTTATACATTTATGACTTATAATTTATTTTTAGAATAACCCTTTTTGTAATATTTTCGCCGCGAACGTTTATTTATTTCTCAAAATATGTTCATGCGTAACAAACGTTGTAGATCAATGTAAGATTGTACAGTAAGGCAGGTTGTGCACAGATGTAGAGTAAGGCTGGTTGTGCACAGATGTACAGTAAGGCTGGTTGTGCACAGATGTACAGTAAGGATGGTTGTGCACAGATGTACAGTAAGGATGGTTGTGCACATATGTACAGTAAGGTTGGTTGTGCACAGATGTACAGTAAGGTTGGTTGTGCACAGATGTACAGTAAGGATGGTTGTGCACAGATGTACAGTAAGGCTGGTTGTGCACATATGTACAGTAAGGATGGTTGTGCACAGATGTACAGTAAGGATGATTGTGCACATATGTACAGTAAGGATGGTTGTGCACAGATGTACAGTAAGGCTGGTTGTGCACATATGTACAGTAAGGATGGTTGTGCACAGATGTACAGTAAGGATGATTGTGCACATATGTACAGTAAGGATGGTTGTGCACATATGTACAGTAAGGATGGTTGTGCACAGATGTACAGTAAGGTTGGTTGTGCACAGATGTACAGTAAGGTTGGTTGTACATAGATGTACATTAAGGATGGTTGTACATAGATGTACAGTAAGGTTGGTTGTGCACAGATGTACAGTAAGGATGGTTGTACAATGCTCAGTGTGGAATATAACTATTAAATTAAACTTAATTCGATTAAAGAACTAACAAAAAGTCAATTTTCTTTAAAGAATAAAAGAAAATTAATTATTAGCGGTGTATTTGTTTGTTTGTAGCTTCTGTTGATAAAATCAAACAGAAAGTTAAAAACATTTTTTGTTTTTAATTCTAGTATTTTTATTTGTTAGGAACAAACACATTTAGAGATAGCTACAATTCTGACGCCATACTTTTTATGGAAAAGTTCCTACATTTCATACGCGTGAAAGTAGTACTCAATACTTTTCAAATTTTTGAAATAATGATATATTTATATCGTCTTTGTTTTCTTATGTGGTTCTTATATTCAAAGAGAATTTGGAAATAAAATGAAACATTGTATTTTAAAACATGAACGCGGAGAGATTTATAAATCTCAATGAGTGAACTGCTACAGGGAGAACTATTTCCGATTTAAGCTCCAGATACGGTATTTGAATTTTCAATCACGCATTGAAAATGTAGATAAAACAGAATTGAAAATATTTTTGTTGTGCCTTGTCGGCCATATAAATATAGTATAAAGAATTAAAAAAACAAATATGTGCGTCATAAAATGTATTTAAAATGAGAGTAACACATTTGCAGAGAAATCGTGATCGTCGAATTATATTTATAAATACAACGGTATGGGGGGAGGGTCTAAAGTGCGGACGCGATCTGCGGACAAATACATTATAGAGGGAAAATGCGGACAAATGCAATATAGAGGGAAAATGCGGACGCTATAGAATATAGAGCAAATCTGCGGACGCTATGATTTGTTGTAAAACATGTTTAATTAAAGATGGGCAAATGTGTATAATTTGTTACATATGATCAAATCCGGGGTTTTCTTTGTAAATATATAATGTGTTTGATTGCTTTTATCAGTGATATAGATTAAACCAAAATTCGAGATCATGCTGAAATGGAATCTCTTTGTAAAGTGTTTTAACGATTTTCCTCTTTATATCATATCTATAGATATCAATAACGAGAATTGATGGAGTGATTTTCCGACAAGTAAATGTCTTTTGACGCATCTGCAGCGGACAAAATTTGAAAACATTGCAAGAATAGAATAGGTTGCTAGTAACTAGCCATAGGTTTTGCTTCAATTATATCCTCTCCTTTACAATCGATTGAAGGGTCATGGGTTCTAGTTATTGTTTGGCCTCTTCATTTTCTACTTTGTAACTTTCAACAGTTTTCCATGTGCCATACTACGAGGCAAATGATCCATGCAACATTCTATTCTGTAGGGTACTTGGAAGGGGCAGAACAATTTAAATAAGAAATAAACAATAAGTATATACAACACTTTTAATCTTAATTTGTTTCTAGTAATTATATATATATACAACAATAATACTAATCTATAACAAATAAGTTAAATGTTTTTTTCTTGCTGTGTAAACAGTAAAAAGCAACATATATTGAAAACATTGTGGGAAAAGGAGAATTTGCTTATTTAAACAATTTTTTAATTCCCATAACCTTTCTTTACCGTCGTATAAACCAAATTTGTATTTGAAGGCTGTTATAAGTAAAAAACTTAAATGTTGCCAATTTAATCACATATCTTATCATTATAATAGCCAAATAATTAACAAAAGTTACAATTAAAGTCCGCATCTGTTGTCGAAATATCCACAGGTGCATTAACACAAGATTTGTGAAACCAATTTGTGCATATATCACATTGTACCATGAATGACGGTATCGACACATCCCGGCAAGTTACAAATACATAAATGTATATGATAGGTTTATTGGGAAAAGGGGTTACATTTATAATTTGTTTGGAATGACACTCGTACACTATGGTAATTAACAGTGTATGGTCACGCATCCTTAATTGATTTGGCAAGCTTAAACACCCTTTAAAGGAAACAGCGGCCAGCTTAGGTGTATACTGTAAAGTAAAATGCGGACGGCACAGGTATTGGTTTTCTCTGGAGCATTTAATCCTTTTATAATGCAAATGAATTCAAAAGCCTCTGAAGTCTGAAGCATGTTTCTTTTAAAGTGCTCATATAAATATTAGTACTGCCTTTTTCCACAATATTTTCTACATGATTTCAATTACTCTTTCATTTGGATAGATGTTTCTTTTTTAGCTCACCTGAGCACGAAGTGCTGAAAGTTAGTTATTGTGATCTCCTTTTGTCCGGCGTCTGTCGTCCGTCAACATCTTCTCCTCGGTAATGAGTGGGTCAATTGGGATGAAACTTCACAGAAAGCATCCTCTCATTGACCTCACCAGAATTCCTTCAAATGACTTTAAAATTCTTCTTCTACCAAACTGGTTGGCAGATTTTCAAATTAGTTTAAAGAAGTGTTCCTTGGCCGCCAGGGAGCGGGGCTTTTTTGCCTTATATGGCTATAGTGTAAACTCAAAAAAATCTTCTCCTCCAAAAGTGTCAGGCCGATTTTCAAATAATTTTGTAGAAATGTTCCTAGGGTGACCCTCTATCAGACTTCTTCCAGCCAAGTTGATAATAATAATAATAATAATAATAATAATAAATTCTTTATTTTAAGAAGATAACACATTATGCATTTTATACAAATTAACAAATGTAAAATGTCATATTTACAATGTGGTCTTCTGTAACAAAACACATTTTTAACAAATCATTCATTAAATTATACGACAAGCACCACCATGTTAAAGTAAATAGTAAATACAGATTTTAAAAACAACATTATATCACACATTTCAGCATTCATACAGAACATATTTGTATCCATAAGCATATATAAATTGGTATTGATTGGTCGAAAAACATGGCCGCCAGCGGGCGGGGCTTTTTTGCCTAATATGGATAGTAAAAACTTGAAAAATCTTCTCCTCCGAAAGTGTTTGGCCAATTTTCAATTCTTTTTGTAGAAATGTTCATTGGGAGACCATCTATCAGATTCCTCCAAGCGATGTTGATTGTCCGAAAAACATGGCCGCCAGGGGGCAGGGCTAATTGGCCTTATATGGCTATAGTGAAAACTTGAAAAATCTCTTGTTAAGCAGGAAGCTTTTGAGTAAGATTTTAGAAAACCCTTGGTCAATTGTGATTGTTTTTGTAACAAAAATTGGTAAATACTTAGATGAGTGAGTCGGTGCCATACTGGTTATCCATTTGTTTTACATGTCTTTTGAAACTTGGAAATTAAATATAATATTCACATGTATGTCTCATGATTTAATTTTATAGACAACTAAAATGGCATTTAATTTTAACGGATGCGTCATTTATTCTTTTACCCGAAGTTGTAATATTTATAAACAATGCATAGTTTATAAATCACACATCTATGCAAAGGCAAATGTTTGAACAGTTTTATGTACCCAAACAAATTCAGTTCCTTCAGCGCTTTGATTTTTATAAGCGGTTGGATTGTCGGAAAAACATACACATAGTCAAAATGATAATGTTTAAATATTTATGATTGCATGTTTTAGTAAACAAAAGATCTAGAATTACATTTATTTATTCATACAAACAAAGGAATTAAAACAGTAAAGTATTCATGTGCAATTAGACTGCAGAGTGTAAACTTGGACCGGACTGTATTCTCACCTTTCCCTTACCGGACTGTATTCTCACCTTTCCCTTACCGGACTGTATTCTCACATTTCCCTTACCCTCTTTTATCCCTCCATATTAGAGGTAAATAATATGTTCAAAAATATGGGACAATTGATAAGACATTATCAGAATCACTCTAAAAAACACTGTGAGAAAAGGAGAAATGTTTCTCCATGAGACATTTTGCCTTTTCTCACAATGTTTTCCATGGTCGTCTGCAGCAGATCTGTGTCGACTGTGTTTGTTTCAGTGACAATACACATGAATAACTGCATTTTATTTACTGCCTATTGACTGACAATATAATGCATTTCATTTACTACCTATTGACTGACAACACAATGTATTTCATTTACTGCCTATTGACTGACAACACAATGCATTTCATTTACTGCATATTGACTGACAACATAATGCATTTCATTCACTGCCTATTGACTGGGAAAAAACCCGCTAAGGAAACTTGCAATTTATTTCGACGAACATGTAAACAAGTGTTTTAGAATCAATAAGAAAACTCAATCAACCAATCAGTATGTTTACACATCTGCAGACATCATCAGGAAAGGTAATTTAAACTAACGCTAAGTGAGAAAGGTCTTCTGACATGACATACTTGTTTATCTTGGTCCGCATTCATCAACCCGGCTCAATACAATTTTCTAAATCTAATTTAACCGATTGTTTTTGCGAATTATACTAGGAACATTCCCTCCCTAAATAATAAACAGTTGGTGACCACCTGTCTGTATTGTATGTAACGGGCGAGCCCCGATAGCTCGGTAGTTAGCGACGCGGGTTGTCATTCCAGGAGTTGTAAGTTCGAACCTAAGCTCGGCCAACATTCTTTCCGAAATTCTTTTCCACCAAGAGAATAACAGTCTATTTGGAAATGCAGCCATATGCTTGGAAAGACTGTTGTGTGGAGTACTGGTGTGATAACACCAGGTAACATATGAGTAGATGAACTGGCCACCATGATATGACTGAACAATTGTTTAAACCTGCGTTAAACCCCAATTAATCAATATTCCATGTAAAAACCTGAGCCACTTTATACAGAGTAGCAAAGAGACAGACTAGTCGGCACCTCCATGCACACTCTTTAAGATTAATTTATCAAGAAACTAGTATAAACAGACCCGTATATCTGACTACTTTTCACTGATATAAGCAAGATCAGTCACATGTGCGGGTTAACCGTTAATTTTTTTTTTTGTAATAATCTAAATTTTCAATTCAGACAGTTATTTGTAGAAAAACTACCCATTTTAAAGTTCATGTTAAGCCTCTGAGAATTTACTAAATCAACAGGTCTTGCAATTCCACAGTTATTTGAATTTCAACCCTCCCACTTATTTCTCTAGACGAAATTTGATATTGTTTCTTATAACATGATGTTCTTACTAAAGACCAACTTAGTGCAACATTAACTTCAGCATTATTAAAGCCAATTACTGTCATTTTAGAGCTCTCCCCTCACCCACCATGAACATTCCGCATTATTAAAGCCGATTCCTGTCACTTTAGAGCTCTCCCCTCACCCACCATGAACATTCAGCATTAGTAAAGCCGATTCCTGTCACTTTAGAGCTCTCCCCTCACCCACTATGAACATTCAGCATTAGTAAAGCCGATTCCTGTCACTTTAGAGCTCTCCCCTCACCCACCATGAACATTCCGCATTATTAAAGCCGATTCCTGTCACTTTAGAGCTCTCCCCTCACCCACTATGAACATTCAGCATTATTAAAGCCGATTCCTGTCACTTTAGAGCTCTCCCCTCACCCACTATGAACATTCAGCATTAGTAAAGCCGATTCCTGTCACTTTAGAGCTCTCTCCTCACCCACTATGAACATTCAGCATTATTAAAGCCGATTCCTGTCACTTTAGAGCTCTCCCCTCACCCACCATGAACATTCCGCATTATTAAAGCCGATTCCTGTCACTTTAGAGCTCTCCCCTCACCCACCATGAACATTCAGCATTAGTAAAGCCGATTCCTGTCACTTTAGAGCTCTCCCCTCACCCACCATGAACATTCAGCATTATTAAAGCCGATTCCTGTCACGTTAGAGCTCTCCCCTCACCCACCATGAACATTCCGCATTATTAAAGCCGATTCCTGTCACTTTAGAGCTCTCCCCTCACCCACCATGAACATTCGGCATTATTAAAGCCGATTCCTGTCACTTTAGAGCTCTCCCCTCACCCACCATGAACATTCAGCATTAGTAAAGCCGATTCCTGTCACTTTAGAGCTCTCCCCTCACCCACCATGAACATTCAGCATTATTAAAGCCGATTCCTGTCACTTTAGAGCTCTCCCCTCACCCACCATAAACATTCAGCATTAGTAAAGCCGATTCCTGTCACTTTAGAGCTCTCCCCTCACCCACCATGAACATTCAGCATTAGTAAAGCCGATTCCTGTCACTTTAGAGCTCTCCCCTCACCCACCATGAACATTCAGCATTAGTAAAGCCGATTCCTGTCACTTTAGAGCTCTCCCCTCACCCACCATGAACATTCAGCATTAGTAAAGCCGAATCCTGTCACTTTAAGATTCCCTCCCCCCTAACATTTCACATTTGTGTATATATCAAGAATCTGTTTGATATAGTATTGATGGTCTCAACCCTGTTCAATATGGAGACGCATTTTAGATGAAATTTGAAATCATTGTGCCATAAGGAGGAATTACTGCCTTTGTCTCAATAATTTAACCTGTTTTCAATAATCCTACTTCCATTTACAGAGAACGTCTTTATGGTTTGTAAAGTCGTCTGCTGCAGATTTGTTGTATGTGAGAAAGTGTTGAAGTCGTCTGCTGCAGATTAGTTTTTTTTTAGAAAGGGTTAAAGTCGTCTGCTGCAGATAATTGTAATGGCCTTTTGAAACTTGTGTGGATGTACGAGCATCAATAAGACTATATATTGATATCCTTCTGTTTCCCTGGAAATGAACAACCCATCAATTAATTTGACAGTCTATTTGCATGTGGGAATCATTTTTAGTTTAGTTCGAATGGCTAAAGACATTACAATGTAAATGGCGTGATAATGCCCTTCCCCCATCCGACGGATATAGATGAAAATAAACTGTAGACACGCCACACAATAACCGCCTATCACAAACGAGGTGAAACCCCCTACCCCCCAAAGTCGCCACCCCTCCCCACTCCCCTCCCTCTTCCCCCACCCCCCCAAAAAAAACCCACCACAACCCCGGCTACATGCTGGTAGACAAATTGCCTCTGCCGTATGATCGGTTCTCTCCATCCTGATGCGCAAATGAATGTTAATAAAGCCATTTGTAGGAGCCGATCGACGATCAAACCTATTTGGTTAACCATCCATAATCCTACCAACACAATTCAATGGTGACCAACAAGTACTTGGCCAATTTCAAAATGAGACACGTTATACAAAACCCTCGGTGGCACTTACAACTGTTTTAAGAGTGAAAGATATTGACGGGAAAGAAGTGAAAAAGCCCCAGAACATGCCATTTCCGCTTTAAGTACTATATCAGACATACAACAATCAACTGAATCAAACAAAAAGAGCAACTATAAAAGTGAATGAGTATGTCGCTTCTCTGGTATAAAGATGCCATTGTGTCACGAATACCGTAATATACATTCAACTATAAAGAGTTCTTTCACGGATTTTTTCTTTTTCTTTTACATTAGCTAAGCAAATTACAAATAAACACGCAATGCCTTAGGCTATTTGTACTATGAATATTTAAACCCGACATAAAAGCGCATTTTTACTGACTACAGAAGACAAAATCTTGCCAGAATGTATTAATCATACCTTCATTATCCTTATTTTTGCCTTGATGTTTTCAAAGTCGATTTCTGCAATTATTATAAGAGGGAAAGATTTACCCCGCTGTAACCGTTATCATTTATACTGATATTACATGTGTATAAACAAGTACTTTCCAAGTATCGATATGTTACATGTGTACAGATAAATATTTACCAAGTATCGATATATTACATGTGTACAGATAAATATTTACCAAGTATCGATATATTACATGTGTACAGATAAATATTTACCAAGTATCGATATATTACATGTGTACAGATAAATATTTACCAAGTATCGATATATTACATGTGTACAGATAAATATTTACCAAGTATCGATATATTACATGTGTACAGATAAATATTTACCAAGTATCGATATATTACATGTGTACAGATACATAATTACCAAGTATCGATATATTACATGTGTACAGATAAATATTTACCAAGTATCGATATATTACATGTGTACGGATCAATATTTACCAAGTATCGATATATTACATGTGTACAGATAAATATTTACCAAGTATCGATATATTACATGTGTACAGATACATATTTACCAAGTATCGATATGTTACATGTGTACAGATAAATATTTACCAAGTATCGATATGTTACATGTGTACAGACAAATACCTTCCAAGTATCGATGTGTTACATGTGTACAAAGAAGTACCTTCCAAGTATCGATATATTACATGTGTACAAACAAGTATTTATCAAGTATCGATATATTACATGTGTACAAACAAGTATTTATCAAGTATCGATATATTACATGTGTACAGACAAGTATTTACCAAGTATCGATATATTACATGTGTACAGACAAGTATTTATAAAGTATCGATATATTACATGTGTACAGACAAGTATTTACCAAGTATCGATATATTACATGTCTACAGACAAGTACTTTCCAAGTATCGATATGTTACATGTATACAGACAAGAACTTTCCAAGTATCGATATATTACATGTCTACAGACAAGTTCTTTCCAAGTATCGATATATTACATGTCTACAGACAAGTACTTTCCAAATATCGATATATTACATGTGTACAGACAAGTATTTACCAAGTATCGATATATTACATGTGTACAGACAAGCATTTACCAAGTATCGATATATTACATGTGTACAGATACGTATTGTCCAAGTATCGATATATTCTATGTGTACGGACAAGTATTTACCAAGTATCGATATATTACATGTGTACGGACAAGTACTTTCCAAGTATCGATCTATTCCATGTGTACAGACAAGTATTTACCAAGTATCGATCTATTCCATGTGTACAGACAAGTATTTACCAAGTATCGATATATTACATGTGTACAGACAAGTATTTACCAAGTATCGGTATATTACATGTGTACAGATAAGTATTTTCCAAGTATCGATATATTACATGTCTACAGACAAGTATTTACCAAGTATCCATATAGTACATGTGTACAGACAAGTATTTACCAAGTATCGATATATTACATGTCTACAGACAAGTATTTACCAAGTATCGATATATTACATGTGTACAGACAAGTATTACCAAGTATCGGTATATTACATGTCCACAGACAAGTATTTACCAAGTATCGATATATTACATGTGTACAGATAAGTATTACCAAGTACAATCACAATCCCATTAACACATAAACAGATACAATCACAATACCATTTAAACAGATAAGTCACAATCCCATTAACGTATAAATAGATACACTCACAATCCCATTTACGTATACACAGATACAATAATAATACCGTTAACGTATAAACGGATACAATCACAATCCCATTAACGTATAAACAGATACAATCATAATACCGTGAATGTATAAACGGATACAATCATAATTCCATTAACGTATAAACGGATACAATCATAATACCGTGAACGTATAAACATATACAATCATAATACCGTTAACGTATACACATATACAATCACAATCCCATTAACGTATAAACATATACAATCCTAATCTCATTTATGTATAAAAATATACAATCATAATACCGTTAACGTATATACAGTTGCAATCACAATACACAGATACAATAACAATCCCGTTAACGTATACACAGATACAACCACAATTCCATTAATATATACACAGATATAATCACAATTACATTAACGTATACACAGATACAATCACAATCCCATTAACGTATACACAGATACAAATAACAATCCTGTTAACGTATACACAGATACAATAACGATCCCGTTAACGTATACACAGATACAATAACGATCCCGTTAACGTATACACAGATACAATAACAATCCCGTTAACGTATACACAGATACAATAACAATCCCGTTAACGTATACACAGATACAATAACAATCCCATTAACGTATACACAGATTCAACTAACAATCCCGTTAACGTATACACAGATACAACCACAACCCCGTTAACGTATACACAGATACAATAACAATCCCGTTAACGTATACACAGATACAATAACAATCCCATTAACGTATACACAGATACAATAACAATCCCATTAACGTATACACAGATACAACCACAATCCCGTTAACGTATACACAGATACAATAACAATCCCATTAACGTATACACAGATACAATCACAATCTCATTAACATAAGGAAATGCACCATGTGTTTGACTATCTGTTAAGGAATGCACTGCTGGTATCTGTCACTGTACATCATGTTTATCTGTGAAGCTAACCGATTAAGACTCGATATCGTGTACAAACTCAGTTTGGCACCGCAGAAGGAGACGGTCTATGATAGCATGGACATTTAATATATAATTGGCCACAGTGTTTAAAATTGTGTATAAAACATTACACTTTTAATTTTCCCACATTCTAAACGTTTTGTTGCGAGTGGCCGCAATATTCATATGTTATATTCATTTTTTGTATTTATATAACTATATACAATGTATCTATATTTTGTATTTATATAACTATATATTAATATTTTATGTTGGTACGATTGCCTACGTGGCTGGTTCTGAGCCCCGGTAGCTCAGTCGGTAGAGACGCGGGCTATCAATCCAGCGGTTGTGAGTTCGAACCCCAGCTCTGCCAACATTCTTTCTTAAGTTTGGCAAAATTCATTGCAACAAGAGTCATTCGTTTTCCACCAATGGGGTAACCGTCAATGTGGAAAAGCAGCCAGTTGCGTTGAAAACATTTAATAAAAAGTGAAAGAATCATTATGTTTTTTAAAGTCGTCTGCTGCAGAGGCATATTACAGTGTCTATACGAGGGAAAGGGTTCATGAATGCACACATATAGCACATTATCTCAACATTAAACTGCTGGCATATGTCGGTTAACTTATCAATTCCCACATAACTATAACATATCTGCAGCAAATGCATTTAAAAAACCCCAAATATATGCACAAATCTGGAAAATCTGTAGAAATGAAAGTATTATAAGTATAAAGTTAAAAATATCATTAAACATTACTTCTTTTCTCACGATGTTTTAGAAAGTCTTCTGTTGCTGATGCGTCAACATGAGCACGTGAGAAAATGTTAAAATGCTGGAAAATATCGTTTATCGTATCAGTTCAAGCGTTATTGCATATTTCATGCGCTTCAAAAATCTCAATATGGGCGTCGTCAGGGGAAAAAGAGGTATTCGTGTGTCCCGTTTACCATCGTACAAAAAGAGGTATTCGTGTGTCCCGTTTACCATCGTACAAAGCAATCCGCCGTCGTCGAGTGGTATCCCGGGTTCGATCCCTAGTCGCGGCACGACGGTCATGGTGGAGTGCACTTGGGCAAGGTACATTTTCTAGCCTAGTACTGGTTTGTTTACCCAGGGATCATGAATAAGTGAACTGTCGCCGTGATATAACTGAATTAATGTTGAAAACCCTAGGCGTAAAACCCTAATAAAACAACACAAACAAAACCATCGTACAAACAGGTTTACGGGTGACACATGTAGGACTGTGTTGTGTCCCGTTTATCATCGTAACATAGGTTTACAGGTGACACAAGTAGAAGTGTATTGTGTACCGTTTATCATCGTACAAACAGGTTTACGGGTGACACAAGTAGGACTGTGTTGTGTCCCGTTTATCATCGTAACATAGGTTTACAGGTGACACAAGTAGAACTGTATTGTGTACCGTTTATCATCGTACAAACAGGTTTACGGGTGACACAAGTAGGACTGTGTTGTGTACCGTTTATCATCGTACAAACAGGTTTACGGGTGACACAAGTAGGACTGTGTTGTGTCCCGTTTATCATCGTAACATAGGTTTACGGGTGACACAAGTAGAACTGTATTGTGTACCGTTTGTCATCGTACAAACAGATTTACGCGTAACACAAGTAGGACTGTATTGTGTCCTGTTTACCATCGTACAAACAGGTTTATAGGTGACACAAGTAGGATAGTATTGTGTCCCGTTTATCATCGTACAAACAGGTTTACGGGTGACACAAGTAGGACTGTGTTTTGTCCCGTTTATCATCGTACAAACAGGTTTATGGGTGACACAAGTATGACTGTGTTGTGTCCTGTTTATCATCGTACAAACAGGTTTATGGGTGACACAAGTAGAACTGTGTTGTGTCCTGTTTATCATCGTACAAACAGGTTTATGGGTGACACAAGTAGGACTGTGTTGTGTCCGTTCATCATCGTACAAACAGATTTACGGGTGACACAAGTAGGACTGTGTTGTGTCCCGTTTATCATCGTAATTATCCCAATTATAATAATAATAATAATAACTTTATTTTACGAGGGAAAAATAACTCATTTAGTTACAAAAACTAATCTTTCATGAGGCCCTCATTTGTTTAAGTAAAACGATGTATATGTACATTTTCTCAACAGAGTACAGTATCATAAAATGTTACTGTGAATTTTCTATGAAATGTTTAAAGACATTTTACTTAAATGTATGTAGAGATTCCGATGTTTTTATATGAAGACGTAATTTGTTCCCTGAATATGTGAAAGACTTTTTCCATATATTTGTTTTTGGCTTATCCAATTTAATACTGAGATTAGAGACAGACCTTAAGGAATATGTGGCATTTGTGTTATTAGCTTGGTTTAATCTGTTTGTTATGTAAGTTGGAGTTTGATTATTAAGGGCCTTGTACATCATGATACATTTCTGGTACTTAACTCTTTTATCAAATGGTAGCCAGTTTAATTCTTTGACCATTTCTGCGGAGGGTGTCATAATATCTTTATTTAGTATAATTCGTGCGGCTCAATCATTTGTTCTGCATGTAGGCGGACCGTGAGACTGCTAGTATGCACAGTCCAACTAGTGTTCTTAGTTCGCAGATTTAATTATACTCAGACTTGAACAATGACCTCGTGATCCAAACGTGTTGGATTCGATGCCCGCGAAAGAAGTGTTAACAGTTGAGTTATAAAGGACGCAGAAACCAGGAGTGAGATTGTAGCATGAAATAATTTGCTATACGATAAATGTAAAGTCACTTTGTATTTGGTCTATATTGGTCTACAGTGGTCTATATTGCTTACTTCTCATTTAGCAATACTTAAACAAATCTTTCTCCTTCAAAGCACGTGGTTATTTGGTTGGAGTTTACCGCTCCTTTCCCGCATATACTATTTAGCCTATGTGTGAAAGACGAATGACGCTAGTGACTCATCGGAACTAATGAATGAGCGAGCCGTGGTTCGAATCCAGAACCCCTTGATTGACAGCTTCCGGTATGGCGGCTCGACCCATACTTATTTGGATACAGCTTCCATCTTCACTCACACCTGACCACCTCTGTAGTGTACTGATAGAGCGTCCGCCACAGATGTGACAGTTCGAGAGTTTGATCCCCGACCAGGTCATACCAAAGACTTTTAAACTGGAAGTAATGTATATTCTTGCTCGGCGCTAATGGTTGAAAGATAGGCATTACGACTTTGTAAGCTGGCGTCGCGATAAATGGACCAGTAGTATTGGTATATAACCCAGTCAATGCAGTGCAGTGCAGCAACCGGAAACTTGTTCAAAGCTACGGAAAACACCAAACAAACATAAAATTGCCTTGATGTTACCGGAAACGTGTTTAAAGATACGGTAAACACCAAACAAACATAAAATTGCCTTGATGTTACTGGAAACGTGTTTAAAGATACGGTAAACACCAAACAAACATAAAATTGCCTTGATGTTACTAGAAACGTGTTTAAAGCTACGGTAAACACCATACAAACATAAAATTGCCTTGATGTTACTAGAAACGTGTTTAAAGATACGGTAAACACCATACAAACATAAAATTGCCTTGATGTTACTGGAAACTTGTTTAAAGATACGGTAAACACCAAACAAACATAAAATTGCCTTGATGTTACTGGAAACGTGTTTAAAGCTACGGTAAACACCAAACAAACATAAAATTGCCTTGATGTTACTGGAAACTTGTTTAAAGATACGGTAAACACCATACAAACATAAAATTGCCTTGATGTTACTAGAAACGTGTTTAAAGATACGGTAAACACCATACAAACATAAAATTGCCTTGATGTTACTAGAAACTTGTTTAAAGATACGGTAAACACCAAACAAACATAAAATTGCCTTGATGTTACTGGAAACGTGTTTAAAGCTACGGTAAACGTGTTTAAAGCTACGGTAAACACTATACAAACATAAAATTGCCTTGATGTTACTAGAAACTTGTTTAAAGATACGGTAAACACCAAACAAACATAAAATTGCCTTGATATTACTGAAAACGTGTTTAAAGCTACGGTAAACACCAAACAAACATAAAATTGCCTTGATGTTACTAGAAACTTGTTTAAAGATACGGTAAACACCAAACAAACATAAAATTGCCTTGATGTTACTGGAAACGTGTTTAAAGCTACGGTAAACACCATACAAACATAAAATTGCCTTGATGTTACTGGAAACGTGTTTAAAGATACGGTAAACACCAAACAAACATAAAATTGCCTTGATGTTACTGGAAACGTGTTTAAAGCTACGGTAAACACCATACAAACATAAAATTGCCGTGATGTTACTGGAAACGTGTTTAAAGATACGGTAAACACCAAACAAACATAAAATTGCCTTGATGTTACTGGAAACGTGTTTAAAGCTACGGTAAACACTATACAAACATAAAATTGCATTGATGTTACTAGAAACTTGTTTAAAGATACGGTAAACACCAAACAAACATAAAATTGCCTTGATGTTACTAAAAACTTGTTTAAAGATACGGTAAACACCAAACAAACATAAAATTGCCTTGATGTTACTGGAAACTTGTTTAAAGATACGGTAAACACCATACAAACATACAATTGCCGTGATGTTACTAGAAACTTGTTTTAAGATACGGTAAACACCATACAAACATGTGAATGCCTTGATGTTACTAGAAACTTGTTTAAAGATACGGTAAACACCATACACACATATAAATGCCTTGATGTTACTAGAAACTTGTTTATGAAACGGTAAACACCATACAAACATGTGAATGTTGTGATGTTACTAGAAACTTGTTCAAAACTACGGAAAAAAACCATACAAACATGTAGATGTCGTGATGTTACTAGGAACTTGTTTAAAGCTACTGTAAACACCATACAAACATAGAAATGTCGTGATATTACTAAAATGTGTTCAAAGCTACGGAAAAAAACATACAAACATGTAGATGTCGTGATGTTACTGGAAACTTGTTCAAAGCTGCGGTAAACACCACACACACATGTAGATGTCGTGATGTTACTGGAAACTTGTTTAAAGCTACGGTAAACACAATGCAAATATATAAATGTCGTGATAATACTAGAAACTTGTTCAAAGCTATGGAAAACACCAGACACATATACACATGTCGTTATGTTACTAGAAACTTGTTCAAAGGTACGGAAAACATTATACAAATATACAAATGTCGAGATGTTACTAGAAACTTGTTTAAAGATACGGAAAACAATATACAAATATATAAATGTCGAGATGTTACTAGAAACTTGTTCAAAGCTACGGTAAACACAATACAACTATATAGATGTCGTGATGTTACTAGAAACTTGTTTAAAGATACGGTAAACACCATACAAATATATATTTGTCGAAATGTTACTAGAAACTTGTTCAAAGCTACGGAAAACACTATACAAATATATCAATGTCAAGATGCTACTAGAAACTTGTTTAAAGCTACGGAAAACACTATACAAATATATAAATGTGATAATACTAGAAACTTGTTCAAAGCTAGGTAAACACTATCCACACATATAAATGGCGTGATATTACTAGAAACTTTTTCAAAACTACGGAAACCCTAAAGAAACATATAAATGTCTTGATGTTACTTGAAACTTGTTAAAAGCTACGGAAAACACTATACAAACATAGAAATGACTTGATGTTACTAGAAAATTGTTCAAAGCTACGGAAAACACTATACAAACATAGAAATGACTTGATGTTACTAGAAAATTGTTCAAAGCTACGATAAACACTATACAAGCATATAAATGTCTTGATGTTACTAGAAACCTGTTTAAAGTCACGGAAAACACCATACAAACATATAAATGGCGTGATATCAATGGAAACCTGTTTAAGCTACGGAAAACACCATACAAACATATAAATGTCGTGTGTACTTATCAACTCCGTAAGTGTTAATCTATACAAATGTCTCGTTTATAATTCATAAACGTTCTGAACGATGCCTTGTTCACAATAAATACAATGTTAGCACACTAGATAACTTGCTAAACTGAATTACCTCCCTTTCTTGTTTAATCGTGGAAACGTTATCATTTGTCACGTTAGCACATAGGCTGAAAGTCTGGGGGGGGGGGGGGGTATTATTAGATTTTTTTTTTTTAAATGTCTTGAACATATTACAATTGCGTTTGTTTAAAAACACTAAGTTATGACACATTTAAAATGAAATAAATATTCCGATGTTTTAAGTATGTGCAGTTTCTTTATTCTGACTTGCATTTACGTTTTTGTGTTTTATTTACGAAGACAAAACAGTCCCTATTAGCTAGACTGCGATACTTTATTTTCATAAACTATGTAATCAAAAGGCGATAACTACAAACCTTTACGTCGCACAATCTAATTTCTTTACATACGCGCACCTGCTTGCAGAAGACTATCGATATGAAAATCACTTCGAATTCTCCTTTTAATAGATAAGTATCAACATAAACTGGGAACAGAAACAAAAATAAGAAATATTTTGTGAAAATATCTCTCAAATATAAGCCTGTTTATCGGTCGTGAACGTCGAAACGCCTTTTCCTCAGTTCGTGACCTAGTTTCATATTGCCAAAATGTAAACAAAGCGAAGTAACCGGAAGTAAAATGTGACTTGTTTATGCAGACAAAAAATGTCGCACGACGAATTGATTTCTTAAACGTCACGAAACGAGTGCATGGGTCGAATGTAGGAGAAAGAAAGATAATATAGAAATGCTTTTTTTCACTCGAATGCAGTGGAATAAAACATGCACTAAAGCTTTGCCTCATTTTTTTATTCACTTTCTTCGATGTCTGACACTACGCCTCGATTTGACACACGAGGGTCAACATTTCGAAAGAATGTTCAAACACCTTATAACAGATAGATAGCTAATATTACACACTTGAATGATTAAATATATGTGATATTAAATGTTTATTTGGCTTGAAACAAATTAAGAGAAGAACAAACTCTGATAAACAATATATTTAGAAATAAAGAAAATCTGCTCTTTCGCACCCAATTAATTTCATACTTGCCACCTATTAAATAGTAATGGGACTCGCAATTGGCATTTCTCTTGCGCCAAACATATATTGTATGCATCAACGATTTAGATAAACAATTTAGCTGATATGTTGTTTCAAGTGTGGTCTACTTTTTAAACATATGAGGATAAATGTTAACATCTGTGAAATATTTATTATAATTATTATCAAAAAGGAGGAAGTTCATGTCTTCAGCAATTTAACCGTTTTCTCAATGTTTTAAGCGTTTAAAGGTTTTCATTGTTGCTTCAGACATGGAAAGGGTTTAATAGCTTTTTATTGCATGTAGATTTAAATCCCAAAATGTATTAATTTGTTGTGGTTTTATTGACAAATACAAAACATCAACAATCCTGACCAAAAGAAATCCTGAAATTTGTAGATCTATGTGGAATTTCAAAAATCCTGGAATTAGTCCTTATGAAAAATTTATGTGTATGTTTAGACTAATGAAAGTCAAGAATACATGTGTGTTAAAAAATAAATCAATGCAGTCTTTTCCGGCGACATTGATGCCTTGCATCAACTTTCTCTTGTTCATTATGATAAAGTTCTCTTTTCGTCACAATATTTACAAACGACGTTTGCTGCAGATACGTTAAAATGCGTCGGCATGTTGGAAAGGGTTCAATATATAGGAACTTTCTAAAAGTCTAGAATAACAAGAATTACAGGTAATCATATGCCTCGCCGTCCCCTGCTTTGACTAGAATACAAAAGCAAAATGTGTATGCAAAATTTACAGTCGATCATATAGGTCAGAAATGCAAGAAATTAGAAAACTAAAAAATATATGACGCCAATACATACAATTATTTATTTATGATATAATTATTAAATTCATTTGTGCAAAATTTAAAACCTTTCTAACAAACAAGAGAGCCATGATTGCCCTAAATAAATATTACACTGTAGTTGGTAGACATGTCGAAGACACGTTACGAAACTTTTAGTTTTAAGAATGATGAAGTTATATAACAAGAAGAAACATTTTCTGGATATCTAGATGTAACGCATAATGATTTTCTGTCGGAGCTATTGTATGAAAGAGGAATCCATTGGTTGATCAGGCGATTCGTGAACCCTTTCTCGTGGTAGAAACAAACTGAGGATAGAACTTCAACATTTGTCGTTTATCGTGATGGCATTTTAGTGTAAACTACTTGTGGAAACATGGAAATGCTTCTTATTGTAGGAGATAACTATCTTCAGTACAATGGTCGGATCAATGTATTCACGAAAGAACATATTTAAGTACAGTGGTTGGATTAATGTATTCATGATAGAACAGTTTTTAAATGTATTTAAGTACAGTGGTCGGATCAATGTATTCACGAAAGACATATTTAAGTACAGTGGTTGGATTAATGTATTCACGATAGAACAGTTTATAAATGTATTTAAGTACAGTGGTCGGATCAATGTATTCACGATAGAACAGTTTATAAATGTATTTAAGTACAGTGGTCGGATCAATGTATTCACGATAGAACAGTTTTTAGATGTATTTAAGTACAGTGGTTGGATCAATGTTTTCACGATAGAACAGTTTTTAGATGTATTTAAGTACAGTGGTCGGATCAATGTATTCACGATAGAACAGTTTTTAAATGTATTTAAGTACAGTGGTCGGATCAATGTATTCACGATAGAACAGTTTTTAGATGTATTTAAGTACAGTGGTTGGATCAATGTTTTCACGATAGAACAGTTTTTAGATGTATTTAAGTACAGTGGTCGGATCAATGTATTCACGATAGAACAGTTTTTAAATGTATTTAAGTACAATGGTCGGATCAATGTATTCACGATAGAACAGTTTTTAGATGTATTTAAGTACAGTGGTTGGATCAATGTTTTCACGATAGAACAGTTTTTAGATGTATTTAAGTACAGTGGTCGGATCAATGTATTCACGATAGAACAGTTTTTAAATGTATTTAATTATAGTGGTCGGATCAATGTATTCAAGATAGAACAGTTTATAAATGTATTCGAGTACAATGGTTTGATTAATGTATTCACAATAGAACAGTTTTTAAATGTATTTAAGTACAGTGGTTGGATTAATGTATTCATGATAGAACAGTTTTTAAATGTATTTAAGTACAGTGGTCGGATCAATGTATTCACGAAAGAACATATTTAAGTACAGTGGTTGGATTAATGTATTCACGATAGAACAGTTTATAAATGTATTTAAGTACAGTGGTCGGATCAATGTATTCAAGATAGAACAGTTTATAAATGTATTCGAGTACAATGGTTTGATTAATGTATACAAGATAGAACAGTTTATACGTGTATTCGAGTACAGAGGTTCAATTAATGTACACACGAAAGAACAGTTTCTAATTGTATTCGAGTGCAGTGGTTCCATTAATGTATTCACGATAGAACAGTTTCTAATTGTATTCGAGTACAAGGGTTCGATAAATGTATTCACGATGTAATAGTTTATATGAGTGCTTCGATTGATATATTCCCGATAAAACAGTTTATATGTGTATTCGTGTACAGTGGTTCGATTAATATATTCACGATGTAATAGTTTATATGTGTATTCGAGTACAGAGCTTCGATAGATATATTCCCGATAGAACAGTTTTTAAATGTTAAACCTGTTGGTCGACAGACTGATGTGACCCTTGAGTATTCGCTATGGGCCACACAGTCTCACAATACACAGTTTGATTGTTGATAAAATATCATGGATGTCGCATTAGAGGTTTTCATAGACCTATATAGCATTTGGACCGGATCACGACACACCTAGATAACATTAGGACCGGATAGCCACTCACTTAAGTAGCACTAGGACCGGATCACGACTCACATATATAACATTATAACCGGATCACGACTCACATAGATAACACTACTGAGGGTACAACCGGATTACGACTCACATAGATAACATTAGGACCGGATATCGACTCACTTAAGTAGCACTAGGACCGGATAGCGACTCACCTAGATACCACTACTGAGGGCAGGACCGGATTACGACACACATAGATAACATTAGGACCGGATAGCGACTCACCTAGATAACACTACTGAGGGTAGGACCGGATTACGACTAACATATATACTATTAGTACCAGATATCGACTCACTTAAGTAGCACTAGGACCGGATCACGACTCACATAGATAACACTACTGATGGTAGGACCGGATTACGACTCACATATATAACATTAGGACCGGATAGCGACTCATCTAGATAACATTACTGAGGGTAGGACCGGATTACGACTCACAGAGATAATATTAGTACCAGATATCGACTCACTTAAGTAGCACTAGGACCGGATAACGACTCACCTAGATAACACTACTGAGGACCGGATCACAAATCACCTAGATAATACTAGTACCGGATCACCTATTAACATAAATACCGGATCACAACCCACCTATTAACATTAGTACCGGATCACAACCCACCTATTAACATTAGTACCGTATCACAACCCACATCTTAACATTAGTACCGGATCGCAACCCACCTATTAACATTAGTACCGGATCACAACTCATCTATTAACATTAGTACCAGACCACAACTCATCTAGATAATACTAGGACCGGATCATAATTCATCTAGATAACACTAAGACCGGATCACGACATATCTAGATAACACTAAGACCGGATCACGATTTATCTAGATAACACTAGGACATGATCACGACATATCTAGATAACACTAGGACATGATCACGACATATCTAGATAACACTAGGACCGGATCACGATTCATCTAGATAACACTATGACCGGATCGCAACTCATCTAGATAACACTAGGACCGGATCACGGCTCATCTAGATAACACTAAGACCGGATCACAACATATCTAGATAACACTAAGACCGGATCACGATTAATCTAGATAACACTAGGACCGGATCACGACATATCTAGATAACACTAGGACCGGATCACGATTCATCTAGATAACACTAGGACCAGATCACAATTCATCTAAATAACACTAGGACTGGATCACAACATATCTAGATAACATTATGACCGGTTCACAACTCACCTAGATAATATAAGGACCGGCTAACGATTCATCTAGATAACACTATGACCGGATCGCAACTCATCTAGATAACACTAGGTCCGGATCACGGCTCATCTAGATAACACTAGGACCGGATCTCCACTCATCTAGATAACACTAAGACCGGATCACGATTCATCTAGATAACACTAGGACAGGATCACAATTCATCTATATAACACTAGGACCGGATCACAACTCATCTAGGTAACACTAGGTCCGGATCGTGACTCATCTAGATAACACTAGGATCGGATCACAATTCATCTAGATAACACTAGGACCGAATCACAACTCATCTAGATAACACTAGGATCGGATCACGACTCATCTAGATAACACTAGGACCGGATCACAACTCATTTAGATAACCCTAGGACCGGATCACGACTCATCTAGATACCGTTTTGACCGGATCACGGCTCATCTAGATAACACAAGGATCGGATCACAACTCATCTAGATAACACTAGGACCGGATCACAATTCATCTATATAACACTAGGACCGGATCACAACTCATCTAGATAACACTAGGACCGGATCACAATTCATCTATATAACATTAGGACCTGATCACAATTCATCTATATAACACTAGGACCGGATCACAACTCATCTAGATAACACTAGGTCCGGATTGTGACTCATCTAGATAACACTAGGATCGGATCACGATTCATCTAGATAACACTAGGACCGGATCACAACTCATCTAGATAACACTAGGATCGGATCACGACTCATCTAGATAACACTAGGACCGGATCACAACTCATTTAGATAACACTAGGACCGGATCACGACTCATCTAGATACCGTTTTGACCGGATCATGATTCATTTAGATAACACTAGGACCGGATCACAACTCATCTAGATAACACTAGGACCGATCACGATTCATCTATATAACACTAGGACCGGATCAAGACTCATCTAGATAACACTAGGACCGGATCACGATTCATCTTGAGAACACTAGGACCGTATCACTATTCATCTAGATAACACTAGGACCGGATCACAATTCATATAGATAACACTAGGACCGGTTCACAACTCACCTAGATAATATAAGGACCGGCTAACGATTTATCTAGATAACACTTTGACTGGATCGCATCTCATCTAGATAACACTAGGACTGGATCACAACATTTCTAGATAACATTAGGACCGGTTCACAACTCACCTAGATAATATAAGGACCGGCTAACGATTCATCTAGATAACTCTAGGTCCGGATCATGGCTCATCTAGATAACACTAAGACCGGATCACGACTCATCTAGATAACACTAAGACCGGATCACGATTCATCTTGATAACACTAGGACCGGATCACAACTCATCTATATAACACTAGGACCGGATCACAACTCATCTAGATAACACTAGGTCCGGATCACGGCTCATCTAGATAACACTAGGACCGGATCACAACTCATCTATATAACACTAGGACCGGATCACAACTCATCTAGATAACACTAGGTCCGGATCACGACTCATCTAGATAACACTTGGATCGGATCACGATTCATCTAGATAACACTAGGACCGGATCACAACTCATCTAGATAACACTAGGATCGGATCACGACTCATCTAGATAACACTAGGACCGGATCACAACTCATTTAGATAACACTAGGACCGGATCACGACTCATCTAGATAACACTATGACCGGATCACGGCTCATCTAGATAACACTAGGATCGGATCACGGATCATCTAGATGTCACTAGGACCGGATCACGATTCATCTAAATAACACTAGGACCGGATCACGGCTCATCTAGATAACACTAGGACCGGATCACGATTCATCTAGATAACACTAGGACCTATCACAACTCATCTAGATAACACTAGGATCGGATCACGGATCATCTAGATGTCACTAGGACCGGATCACGATTCATCTAAATAACACTAGGACCGGATCACGGCTCATCTAGATAACACTAGGACCGGATCACGATTCATCTAGATAACACTAGGACCTATCACAACTCATCTAGATAACACTAGGATCGGATCAGGGCTCATCTTGATGACACTAGGACCGGATCACGACTCATCTAGATAACACTAGGACCGGATCACAACTCATCTAGATAACACTAGGACCGATCACGATTCATCTAAATAACACTAGGACCGGATCACGACTCATATAGATAACACTAGGACCGGATCACGATTCATCTTGAGAACACTAGGACCGGATCACGATTAATTTAGATAACACTAGGACCGGATCACGGCGCATCTAGATAACACTAGGACCGGATCACGATTCATCTTGATAACACTTGAGAACACTAGGACCGGATCACGATTAATCTAGATAACACTAGGACCGGATCACGATTAATTTAGATAACACTAGGACCGGATCACGGCGCATCTAGATAACACTAAGACCGGATCACGATTAATCTAGATAACACTAGGACCGGATCACGATTAATTTAGATAACACTAGGACCGGATCACGGCGCATCTAGATAACACTAAGACCGGATCACGATTCATCTTGATAACACTAGTTAACCCCCACAATTCTGACACCAGCGACAGACGTAATGTTAACCCCTACAATCATGACACCAGCGACAGTCGTAATGTTAACCCCCACAATCCTGACACCAGCGAGTCAGTCGTAATGTTAACCCCCACAATCTTGACACCAGCGAGTCAGTCGTAATGTTATCCCCTACAATCCTGACACCAGTGACAGTCGTAATGTTAACCCCTACAATCCTGACACCAGTGTCAGTCGTAATGTTAACCCCCACAATCCTGACACCAGCGAGTCAGTCGTAATGTTAACCCCCACACTCTTGACACCAGCGAGTCAGTCGTAATGTTAACCCCCACAATCTTGACACCAGCGAGTCAGTCGTAATGTTATCCCCTACAATCCTGACACCAGTGACAGTCGTAATGTTAACCCCTACAATCCTGACACCAGTGACAGTCGTAATGTTAACCCCCACAATCCTGACACCAGCAACAGTCGTAATGTTAACCCCTATAATCCTGACACCAGCGACAGTCGTAATGTTAACCCCTACAATCCTGACACCAGTGACAGTCGTAATGTTAACCCCCACAATCCTGACACCAGCGACAGTCGTAATGTTAACCCGTACAATCCTGACACCAGTGACAGTCGTAATGTTAACCCCCACAATCATGACACCAGTGACAATCGTAATGTTAACCCCTACAATCCTGACACCAGCGAGAAAGTCGTAATGTTAACCCCCACAATCATGACACCAGTGACAGTCGTAATGTTAACCCCTACAATCCTGACACCAGCGAGACAGTCGTAATGTTAACCCCCACAATCCTGACACCAGCGAGTCAGTCGTAATGTTAACCCCCACAATTCTAACACCAGCGACAGTCGTAATGTTAAGCCCCACAGTTCTGACACCAGCGAAAGTCGTAATGTTAACCCCCACAATCCTGACACCAGCGAGTCAGTCGTAATGTTAACCCCCACAATCTTGACACCAGTGAGTCAGTCGTAATGTTAACCCCTACAATCCTGACACCAGCGACATACGTAATGTTAACCCCTACAATCATGACACCAGCGACAGACGTAATGTTAACCCCTACAATCATGACACCAGCGAGTCAGTCGTAATGTTAACCCCTACAATCCTGACACCAGCGACAATCGTAATGTTAACCCCTACAATCCTGACACCAGCGACAGTCGTAATGTTAACCCCCACAATCTTGACACCACCGAGTCAGTCGTAATGGTAACCCCTACAATCCTAACACCAGCGACAGACGTAATGTTAATCCCTACAATCTTGACACCAGTGAGTCAGTCGTAAAGTTAACCCCTACAATCCTGACACCAGCGACAGACGTAATGTTAACCCCTACAATCCTGACACCAGCGACAGTCGTAATGTTAACCCCCACACTCCTGACACCAGCGACAATCGTAATGTTAATCTCCACAATCCTGACACCAGCGACAATCGTAATGTTAACCCCTACACTCCTGACACCAGCGACAGTCGTAATGTTAACCCCCACAATCTTGACACCAGCGAGACAGTCGTAATGTTAACCCCTATAATCCTGACACCAGCGAGTCAGTCGTAATGTTAACCCCCACAATTCTGACACCAGCGACAGTCGTAATGTTAACCCCCACAATCTTGACACCAGTGAGTCAGTCGTAATATTAACCCCTACAATCCTGACACCAGCGACATACGTAATGTTAACCCCTACAATCATGACACCAGCGACAGACGTAATGTTAACCCCTACAATCATGACACCAGCGAGTCAGTCGTAATGTTAACCCCCACAATCATGACACCAGCGAGTCAGTCGTAATGTTAACCCCCACAATCCTGACAACAGCGACAGTCGTAATGTTAACCCCCACACTCCTGACACCAGTGACAGTCGTAATGTTAACCCCCACAGTCCTGACACCAGCGAGTCAGTCGTAATGTTAACCCCCACAATCCTGACACAAGGGACAGTTGTAATGTTAACCCCCACACTCCTGACACAAGGGACAGTCGTAATGTTAACCCCCACAGTTCTGACACCAGCGACAGTCGTAATGTTAACCCCTACAATCCTGACACCAGCGAGACAGTCGTAATGTTAACCCCCACAGTCCTGACACAAGGGACAGTCGTAATGTTAACCCCCACACTCCTGACACCAGCGACAGACGTAATGTTAATCTCCACAATTCTGACACCAGCGACAGACGTAATGTTAACCCCCACAATTCTGACACCAGCGACAGTCGTAATGTTAATCTCCACAATTCTGACACCAGCGACAGTCGTAATGTTAATCTCCACAATTCTGACACCAGCGAGACAATCGTAATGTTAACCCCTACAATCCTGACACCAGCGACAGACGTAATGATAAACCCCTACAATCTTGACACCAGCGACAGTCGTAATGGTAACCCCCACAATCCTGAGCGCCAAGGAGAAAATGTATTACAAGTCTTTGGTTTGACCTTACCGGGTAACGAAGCCGTGACTTCCAGCACATTGACGCTCACCGATGCAGTCTATATATGTTTATGTTTAGAATATCGAATGAGAAACATGACACATACAGGTTGTATAGTATCATTTAAATAGTTCCAGGAAAATCAACCTTAGCGGTTTTAATAGAATCATATATCAATGTGTGTTCTGCGTTTCCACTGGAGAATGCTTGTCTGAACGTCCTTGAACGATGTAGAACCAATTCAATTTGAACAGATATGCAAGCTTATCTAAATATAGATCTCTCGTCCAACCAAAACGAGCATTGATGGATATGGGTAAAAGGTCTAGATATTTGAATTGGGGAATCGAATATAATCCGTACTATCATACACGCATGGAAATACAACACGCAACAAGTAGTTTTATGTTAACATAGTGCGAATTAAATCCGTACTATCATACACGCATGGAAATACAGCATTCAACAAGTAGTTTTATGTTAGCATAGTGCGAATTAAATCCGTACTATCATACACGCATGGAAATACAGCATTCAACAAGTAGTTTTATGTTAGCATAGTGCGAATTAAATCCGTACTATCATACACGCATGGAAATACAGCATTCAGCAAATAGTTTTATGTTAACTTAGTGAGAATATAATCCGTATACCTGCCAAAACAATATTACATAAATATTCGTGTTTCCTAAACCTGCATCCAGTTTATACGTTTCAATGAAATATGCAAAGAAACTCTCTTAATTGATCCGAAAATATTTAGATTGGCGCCTATTAGGTAAATCGTCTGATCTCAGAAAGATGAATAGTGCGTTCAGTAAACAGCGTTAGCGAACCATACCAATCAAATTAAAGGTGATCAATGCATGAATTAAGTAGTAGTAATTGGATAGTTCTGTGGATATGTGCTTGATATTGTTAGCCCGCTGTTTGATTAGATAAATCACCACATTTCATGTTTGGATCTACAATAAAGACTGCAGGATTTGATTTTATACACCGGTTTGATCATGTAATGTAAACAAAAGTGTTGACGCATTTGAAATCGAATCCGCTCACTAAATCCCTAATTACTTCTGTTAAAACAATCAAACTGGATTGTTTAATAAATCATTGTTCGTGTTTATGTTTAATTACGTTAAAGACATGCTAAGCATGGTCGGGGTGAATTTGTCAGAGTGATTACATTATTTACAGTAACATAAGCAACAGAAACAAAAATAAAATAAAACAAGATCAGGTCGGTATTCCTTATTACAAACTGAGCTTCCAAAAGAAGTGATATACGAGAAGAGATGTGGATCAAAACGAACCCATGCCGTTCCATTTTAAATTAGCGGTTTTATTTTCTTGCGATATTGCAATTTTGATATTCTTACAAATCAGGCAGACTATTTTTATCTCTATGCAACAAGAATAGCTTTCATTTTAGAAATATTCTTCATATTTGCTTAGATGTTTCAAAGTCATCTGGCTGTAGATTGGTTGTATGTGGGGAAAGGGTTAACACATCTCGTTTTCAAAACAATTCGAAACATCAATGTTATAGCACCGCAGATTTAAACGGACTTACGGTAGGATTTCGCGACCCTTGATCTTATAAAATACGTGTCACAAGGAGAGAAAAACATGCAGACAGTCCGGGGCTCGAACCCGGGAACTCTCGCTTTCAGGGCAAGTACTGTACCAACTGAGCTAAACCAGGTCGCTTACATGTTAGTCTCCCAACTGTGTACAAGTTCGGACCGTGACATTACACCCTGGGTAACTGGAAATTCGTCTCGAACATCGGAATTCCAGTGCCAAGGATGTCATAAAATCACACTGCAAGCGTATCAGACTGACCAAGCCTAGTGCTGTCACGGTCCCTTATTGGGCGCCAATGTCACAAGGAGAGAGAAAAACATGCAGCCAGTCCGGGCTCGAACCCGGGACCTCTCGCGTTCAGGGCAAGTACTCTACCAACTGAGCTAACCGGTCCGCTTGCATGTGGTCTCTCAACTGTCTACAAGTTCAGACTGTGACATACGTCATAAGTTTCATTTTAATGTTAGAAGATTCTTAGTAATAAAGTGTAAATAGAAGGGTAGTGCCCCGTGATATAGCGTCTTGGTGAATGGAAAGTGTTTCGTGAGAAAAAAGAATATTCTCAATTTCTTACAGTAGCTAGCTCCTAAATACACGTTGTAAACACAAAGTAGGTCTCACAGAATATCGGAGAAACAGTGGACTCGCGATAATTCTAGGTTGAAACCCATACATTATTTCGAGTTATCTACGTATAT
>JASEVX010000759.1:0-50750 GCA_031761405.1 Serripes groenlandicus
GACATTTTAAAGCATGGCGGGCAGTTGCTTCTCTTGCCACAATGTTTTCAGGTCTATTGCATAGCTGGATTGATTCACCCAGGGATCACGAGTGTGTGAACTGACGGGGTGGTATGAGTTGAATGATGTGGAAATCGGCCTAAAACACCCAACAATACAAACAAAACGACCTCTGAAAGCAGGGCGGGCAATTGCTCCCTTTGTCACAGTGTGTTCAGTACTATTGAGTAGCTGGGTTGAATCACCCAGGACGCTTGAGTATGTGAACAGTGCGTGTGATTTGACATATATGATGTTGAAAACGGCGTAAAACACCCAACAATACAAACAAAACGACCTTTGAAATCATGATTAGCAATGGCTCGTCTTTCCACACTGTTTTCAGTCCTAACGCATAGCTTGGTTGAATCACCCAGGACGCGTGAGTATGTGAAGAGTGCGTGCGATTTGACAGATATGATGTAGAAAACGGCGTAAAAACACCCAACAACGCAATCAAAACGACCTATGAAGACATGATGAGCAGCAATGGCTCCTCTTACCACACTGTGTTCAGTCCTATTGCCTAGCTGGGTAGAATCACTCAAAAAACATGAGTATGTGCAAACAAAACGACATTTTAAAGCATGGCGGGCAATTGCTTCTCTTTCCACAATGTGTTCAGGTCTATTGCATAGCTGGGTTGATTCACCCAGGGATCACGAGTGTGTGAACTGACGGGGTGGTATGACTGGAATGTTGTGGAAAACGGCCTAAAACACCCAACAATCCGAACAAAACGACCTCTGAAAGCAGGGCGGGCAATTGCTCCATTTGTCACAGTGTGTTCAGTACTATTGAGTTGCTGGATTGAATTACCCAGGACGCATGAGTATGTGAACAGTGCGGGAGATTTGACATATATGATGTTGAAACCGGCGTAAAACACCCAACAATACAAACAAAACGACCTTTGAAATCATGATTAGCAATGGCTCGTCTTTCCACACTGTTCTCAGTCCTAACGCATAGCTGGGTTGATTCTCCCAGGTCCCATGAGTTTGTGAACAGTGATGGCGATTGGGCATACATGCTGTTGAAAACGGCCTAAAACCCCAACAATGCAAGCAAAATGACCTCTGAAAACTTGATGAGCAATGGTTGTTTTTATCACAATGTTTTCGATAGTTCATTTATATGGAGTGTATGCATGTGGGAACGGGGTTATATGGGAACATCGTTCACTGTACCGCCGAAAGGGATTTGGCCTGCAGAGGTGCGAAGACCCGTGAACAGATAAAAACCCTTTCCCACATGCAGACACTTTATGCCACTTTCCACACTTATTTAGTCATGCAACAACTCGCTTCCAATATCAAAACCAATACAATGCAAACAAAACGACATTTTAA
Organism: Serripes groenlandicus; assembly: GCA_031761405.1. Lineage (NCBI taxonomy): Eukaryota > Metazoa > Mollusca > Bivalvia > Cardiida > Cardiidae > Serripes > Serripes groenlandicus. Next base: position 1,392 of record JASEVX010000759.1, read on the forward strand.
AGCATGGCGGGCAATTGCTTCTCTTGCCACAATGTTTTCAGGTCTATTGCATAGCTGGGTTGATTCACCCAGGGATCACGAGTGTGTGAACTGACGGGGTGGTATGAGTTGAATGATGTGGAAATCAGCCTAAACCCCCAACAATACAAACAAAACGACCTCTGAAAGCAGGGCGGGCAATTGCTCCCTTTGTCACAGTGTGTTCAGTACTATTGAGTAGCTGGGTTGAATCACCCAGGACGCTTGAGTATGTGAACAGTGCGTGTGATTTGACATATATGATGTTGAAAACGGCGTAAAACACACAACAATACAAACAAAACGACCTTTGAAATCATGATTAGCAATGGCTCCTATTTCCACACTGTTTTCAGTCCTAACGCATAGCTTGGTTGAATCACCCAGGACGCGTGAGTATGTGAACAGTGCGTGCGATTTGACAGATATGATGGGTAAAACGGCGTAAAAACACCCAACAACGCAATCAAAACGACCTATGAAGACATGATGAGCAGCAATGGCTCCTCTTACCACACTGTGTTCAGTCCTATTGCCTAGCTGGGTAGAATCACTCAAAAAACATGAGTATGTGCAAACAAAACGACATTTTAAAGCATGGCGGGCAATTGCTTCTCTTTCCACAATGTGTTCAGGTCTATTGCATAGCTGGGTTGATTCACCCAGGGATCACGAGTGTGTGAACTGACGGGGTGGTATGACTGGAATGTTGTGGAAAACGGCCTAAAACACCCAACAATCCGAACAAAACGACCTCTGAAAGCAGGGCGGTCAATTGCTCCATTTGTCACAGTGTGTTCAGTACTATTGAGTTGCTGGATTGAATTACCCAGGACGCATGAGTATGTGAACAGTGCGGGTGATTTGACATATATGATGTTGAAACCGGCGTAAAACACCCAACAATACAAACAAAACGACCTTTGAAATCATGATTAGCAATGGCTCGTCTTTCCACACTGTTTTCAGTCCTAACGCATAGCTGGGTTGATTCTCCCAGGTCCCATGAGTTTGTGAACAGTGCGGGTGATTTGACATATATGATGTTGAAACCGGCGTAAAACACCCAACAAAACAAACAAAACGACCTTTGAAATCATGTTTAGCAATGGCTCATCTTTCCACACTGTTTTCAGTTCTATTGCCTAGCTGTGTAGAATCACCCAAAAAAACACAAGTATGTGCACTGTGATGGCGATTGGGCATACATGCTGTTGAAAACGGCCTAAAACCCCAACAATGCAAGCAAAATGACCTCTGAAAACTTGATGAGCAATGGTTGTTTTTATCACAATGTTTTCGATAGTTAATTTATAGGGAGTGTATGCATGTGGGAACGGGGTTATATGGGAACATCGTTCACTGTACCGCCGAAAGGGATTTGGCCTGCAGAGGTGCGAAGACCCGTGAACAGATAAAAACCCTTTCCCACATGCAGACACTTTATGCCACTTTCCACACTTATTTAGTCATGCAACAACTCGCTTCCAATATCAAAACCAATACAATGCAAACAAAACGACATTTTAAAGCATGGCGGGCAGTTGCTTCTCTTGCCACAATGTTTTCAGGTCTATTGCATAGCTGGATTGATTCACCCAGGGATCACGAGTGTGTGAACTGACGGGGTGGTATGAGTTGAATGATGTGGAAATCGGCCTAAAACACCCAACAATACAAACAAAACGACCTCTGAAAGCAGGGCGGGCAATTGCTCCCTTTGTCACAGTGTGTTCAGTACTATTGAGTAGCTGGGTTGAATCACCCAGGACGCTTGAGTATGTGAACAGTGCGTGTGATTTGACATATATGATGTTGAAAACGGCGTAAAACACCCAACAATACAAACAAAACGACCTTTGAAATCATGATTAGCAATGGCTCGTCTTTCCACACTGTTTTCAGTCCTAACGCATAGCTTGGTTGAATCACCCAGGACGCGTGAGTATGTGAAGAGTGCGTGCGATTTGACAGATATGATGTAGAAAACGGCGTAAAAACACCCAACAACGCAATCAAAACGACCTATGAAGACATGATGAGCAGCAATGGCTCCTCTTACCACACTGTGTTCAGTCCTATTGCCTAGCTGGGTAGAATCACTCAAAAAACATGAGTATGTGCAAACAAAACGACATTTTAAAGCATGGCGGGCAATTGCTTCTCTTTCCACAATGTGTTCAGGTCTATTGCATAGCTGGGTTGATTCACCCAGGGATCACGAGTGTGTGAACTGACGGGGTGGTATGACTGGAATGTTGTGGAAAACGGCCTAAAACACCCAACAATCCGAACAAAACGACCTCTGAAAGCAGGGCGGGCAATTGCTCCATTTGTCACAGTGTGTTCAGTACTATTGAGTTGCTGGATTGAATTACCCAGGACGCATGAGTATGTGAACAGTGCGGGAGATTTGACATATATGATGTTGAAACCGGCGTAAAACACCCAACAATACAAACAAAACGACCTTTGAAATCATGATTAGCAATGGCTCGTCTTTCCACACTGTTCTCAGTCCTAACGCATAGCTGGGTTGATTCTCCCAGGTCCCATGAGTTTGTGAACAGTGATGGCGATTGGGCATACATGCTGTTGAAAACGGCCTAAAACCCCAACAATGCAAGCAAAATGACCTCTGAAAACTTGATGAGCAATGGTTGTTTTTATCACAATGTTTTCGATAGTTCATTTATATGGAGTGTATGCATGTGGGAACGGGGTTATATGGGAACATCGTTCACTGTACCGCCGAAAGGGATTTGGCCTGCAGAGGTGCGAAGACCCGTGAACAGATAAAAACCCTTTCCCACATGCAGACACTTTATGCCACTTTCCACACTTATTTAGTCATGCAACAACTCGCTTCCAATATCAAAACCAATACAATGCAAACAAAACGACATTTTAAAGCATGGCGGGCAATTGCTTCTCTTGCCACAATGTTTTCAGGTCTATTGCATAGCTGGGTTGATTCACCCAGGGATCACGAGTGTGTGAACTGACGGGGTGGTATGAGTTGAATGATGTGGAAATCAGCCTAAACCCCCAACAATACAAACAAAACGACCTCTGAAAGCAGGGCGGGCAATTGCTCCCTTTGTCACAGTGTGTTCAGTACTATTGAGTAGCTGGGTTGAATCACCCAGGACGCTTGAGTATGTGAACAGTGCGTGTGATTTGACATATATGATGTTGAAAACGGCGTAAAACACACAACAATACAAACAAAACGACCTTTGAAATCATGATTAGCAATGGCTCCTATTTCCACACTGTTTTCAGTCCTAACGCATAGCTTGGTTGAATCACCCAGGACGCGTGAGTATGTGAACAGTGCGTGCGATTTGACAGATATGATGGGTAAAACGGCGTAAAAACACCCAACAACGCAATCAAAACGACCTATGAAGACATGATGAGCAGCAATGGCTCCTCTTACCACACTGTGTTCAGTCCTATTGCCTAGCTGGGTAGAATCACTCAAAAAACATGAGTATGTGCAAACAAAACGACATTTTAAAGCATGGCGGGCAATTGCTTCTCTTTCCACAATGTGTTCAGGTCTATTGCATAGCTGGGTTGATTCACCCAGGGATCACGAGTGTGTGAACTGACGGGGTGGTATGACTGGAATGTTGTGGAAAACGGCCTAAAACACCCAACAATCCGAACAAAACGACCTCTGAAAGCAGGGCGGTCAATTGCTCCATTTGTCACAGTGTGTTCAGTACTATTGAGTTGCTGGATTGAATTACCCAGGACGCATGAGTATGTGAACAGTGCGGGTGATTTGACATATATGATGTTGAAACCGGCGTAAAACACCCAACAATACAAACAAAACGACCTTTGAAATCATGATTAGCAATGGCTCGTCTTTCCACACTGTTTTCAGTCCTAACGCATAGCTGGGTTGATTCTCCCAGGTCCCATGGGTTTGTGAACAGTGCGGGTGATTTGACATATATGATGTTGAAACCGGCGTAAAACACCCAACAAAACAAACAAAACGACCTTTGAAATCATGTTTAGCAATGGCTCATCTTTCCACACTGTTTTCAGTTCTATTGCCTAGCTGTGTAGAATCACCCAAAAAAACACAAGTATGTGCACTGTGATGGCGATTGGGCATACATGCTGTTGAAAACGGCCTAAAACCCCAACAATGCAAGCAAAATGACCTCTGAAAACTTGATGAGCAATGGTTGTTTTTATCACAATGTTTTCGATAGTTAATTTATAGGGAGTGTATGCATGTGGGAACGGGGTTATATGGGAACATCGTTCACTGTACCGCCGAAAGGGATTTGGCCTGCAGAGGTGCGAAGACCCGTGAACAGATAAAAACCCTTTCCCACATGCAGACACTTTATGCCACTTTCCACACTTATTTAGTCATGCAACAACTCGCTTCCAATATCAAAACCAATACAATGCAAACAAAACGACATTTTAAAGCATGGCGGGCAATTGCTTCTCTTGCCACAATGTTTTCAGGTCTATTGCATAGCTGGATTGATTCACCCAGGGATCACGAGTGTGTGAACTGACGGGGTGGTATGAGTTGAATGATGTGGAAATCGGCCTAAAACACCCAACAATACAAACAAAACGACCTCTGAAAGCAGGGCGGGCAATTGCTCCCTTTGTCACAGTGTGTTCAGTACTATTGAGTAGCTGGGTTGAATCACCCAGGACGCTTGAGTATGTGAACAGTGCGTGTGATTTGACATATATGATGTTGAAAACGGCGTAAAACACCCAACAATACAAACAAAACGACCTTTGAAATCATGATTAGCAATGGCTCGTCTTTCCACACTGTTTTCAGTCCTAACGCATAGCTTGGTTGAATCACCCAGGACGCGTGAGTATGTGAAGAGTGCGTGCGATTTGACAGATATGATGTAGAAAACGGCGTAAAAACACCCAACAACGCAATCAAAACGACCTATGAAGACATGATGAGCAGCAATGGCTCCTCTTACCACACTGTGTTCAGTCCTATTGCCTAGCTGGGTAGAATCACTCAAAAAACATGAGTATGTGCAAACAAAACGACATTTTAAAGCATGGCGGGCAATTGCTTCTCTTTCCACAATGTGTTCAGGTCTATTGCATAGCTGGGTTGATTCACCCAGGGATCACGAGTGTGTGAACTGACGGGGTGGTATGACTGGAATGTTGTGGAAAACGGCCTAAAACACCCAACAATCCGAACAAAACGACCTCTGAAAGCAGGGCGGGCAATTGCTCCATTTGTCACAGTGTGTTCAGTACTATTGAGTTGCTGGATTGAATTACCCAGGACGCATGAGTATGTGAACAGTGCGGGAGATTTGACATATATGATGTTGAAACCGGCGTAAAACACCCAACAATACAAACAAAACGACCTTTGAAATCATGATTAGCAATGGCTCGTCTTTCCACACTGTTCTCAGTCCTAACGCATAGCTGGGTTGATTCTCCCAGGTCCCATGAGTTTGTGAACAGTGATGGCGATTGGGCATACATGCTGTTGAAAACGGCCTAAAACCCCAACAATGCAAGCAAAATGACCTCTGAAAACTTGATGAGCAATGGTTGTTTTTATCACAATGTTTTCGATAGTTCATTTATATGGAGTGTATGCATGTGGGAACGGGGTTATATGGGAACATCGTTCACTGTACCGCCGAAAGGGATTTGGCCTGCAGAGGTGCGAAGACCCGTGAACAGATAAAAACCCTTTCCCACATGCAGACACTTTATGCCACTTTCCACACTTATTTAGTCATGCAACAACTCGCTTCCAATATCAAAACCAATACAATGCAAACAAAACGACATTTTAAAGCATGGCGGGCAATTGCTTCTCTTGCCACAATGTTTTCAGGTCTATTGCATAGCTGGGTTGATTCACCCAGGGATCACGAGTGTGTGAACTGACGGGGTGGTATGAGTTGAATGATGTGGAAATCAGCCTAAACCCCCAACAATACAAACAAAACGACCTCTGAAAGCAGGGCGGGCAATTGCTCCCTTTGTCACAGTGTGTTCAGTACTATTGAGTAGCTGGGTTGAATCACCCAGGACGCTTGAGTATGTGAACAGTGCGTGTGATTTGACATATATGATGTTGAAAACGGCGTAAAACACACAACAATACAAACAAAACGACCTTTGAAATCATGATTAGCAATGGCTCCTATTTCCACACTGTTTTCAGTCCTAACGCATAGCTTGGTTGAATCACCCAGGACGCGTGAGTATGTGAACAGTGCGTGCGATTTGACAGATATGATGGGTAAAACGGCGTAAAAACACCCAACAACGCAATCAAAACGACCTATGAAGACATGATGAGCAGCAATGGCTCCTCTTACCACACTGTGTTCAGTCCTATTGCCTAGCTGGGTAGAATCACTCAAAAAACATGAGAATGTGCAAACAAAACGACATTTTAAAGCATGGCGGGCAATTGCTTCTCTTTCCACAATGTGTTCAGGTCTATTGCATAGCTGGGTTGATTCACCCAGGGATCACGAGTGTGTGAACTGACGGGGTGGTATGACTGGAATGTTGTGGAAAACGGCCTAAAACACCCAACAATCCGAACAAAACGACCTCTGAAAGCAGGGCGGTCAATTGCTCCATTTGTCACAGTGTGTTCAGTACTATTGAGTTGCTGGATTGAATTACCCAGGACGCATGAGTATGTGAACAGTGCGGGTGATTTGACATATATGATGTTGAAACCGGCGTAAAACACCCAACAATACAAACAAAACGACCTTTGAAATCATGATTAGCAATGGCTCGTCTTTCCACACTGTTTTCAGTCCTAACGCATAGCTGGGTTGATTCTCCCAGGTCCCATGAGTTTGTGAACAGTGCGGGTGATTTGACATATATGATGTTGAAACCGGCGTAAAACACCCAACAAAACAAACAAAACGACCTTTGAAATCATGTTTAGCAATGGCTCATCTTTCCACACTGTTTTCAGTTCTATTGCCTAGCTGTGTAGAATCACCCAAAAAAACACAAGTATGTGCACTGTGATGGCGATTGGGCATACATGCTGTTGAAAACGGCCTAAAACCCCAACAATGCAAGCAAAATGACCTCTGAAAACTTGATGAGCAATGGTTGTTTTTATCACAATGTTTTCGATAGTTAATTTATAGGGAGTGTATGCATGTGGGAACGGGGTTATATGGGAACATCGTTCACTGTACCGCCGAAAGGGATTTGGCCTGCAGAGGTGCGAAGACCCGTGAACAGATAAAAACCCTTTCCCACATGCAGACACTTTATGCCACTTTCCACACTTATTTAGTCATGCAACAACTCGCTTCCAATATCAAAACCAATACAATGCAAACAAAACGACATTTTAAAGCATGGCGGGCAATTGCTTCTCTTGCCACAATGTTTTCAGGTCTATTGCATAGCTGGATTGATTCACCCAGGGATCACGAGTGTGTGAACTGACGGGGTGGTATGAGTTGAATGATGTGGAAATCGGCCTAAAACACCCAACAATACAAACAAAACGACCTCTGAAAGCAGGGCGGGCAATTGCTCCCTTTGTCACAGTGTGTTCAGTACTATTGAGTAGCTGGGTTGAATCACCCAGGACGCTTGAGTATGTGAACAGTGCGTGTGATTTGACATATATGATGTTGAAAACGGCGTAAAACACCCAACAATACAAACAAAACGACCTTTGAAATCATGATTAGCAATGGCTCGTCTTTCCACACTGTTTTCAGTCCTAACGCATAGCTTGGTTGAATCACCCAGGACGCGTGAGTATGTGAAGAGTGCGTGCGATTTGACAGATATGATGTAGAAAACGGCGTAAAAACACCCAACAACGCAATCAAAACGACCTATGAAGACATGATGAGCAGCAATGGCTCCTCTTACCACACTGTGTTCAGTCCTATTGCCTAGCTGGGTAGAATCACTCAAAAAACATGAGTATGTGCAAACAAAACGACATTTTAAAGCATGGCGGGCAATTGCTTCTCTTTCCACAATGTGTTCAGGTCTATTGCATAGCTGGGTTGATTCACCCAGGGATCACGAGTGTGTGAACTGACGGGGTGGTATGACTGGAATGTTGTGGAAAACGGCCTAAAACACCCAACAATCCGAACAAAACGACCTCTGAAAGCAGGGCGGGCAATTGCTCCATTTGTCACAGTGTGTTCAGTACTATTGAGTTGCTGGATTGAATTACCCAGGACGCATGAGTATGTGAACAGTGCGGGAGATTTGACATATATGATGTTGAAACCGGCGTAAAACACCCAACAATACAAACAAAACGACCTTTGAAATCATGATTAGCAATGGCTCGTCTTTCCACACTGTTCTCAGTCCTAACGCATAGCTGGGTTGATTCTCCCAGGTCCCATGAGTTTGTGAACAGTGATGGCGATTGGGCATACATGCTGTTGAAAACGGCCTAAAACCCCAACAATGCAAGCAAAATGACCTCTGAAAACTTGATGAGCAATGGTTGTTTTTATCACAATGTTTTCGATAGTTCATTTATATGGAGTGTATGCATGTGGGAACGGGGTTATATGGGAACATCGTTCACTGTACCGCCGAAAGGGATTTGGCCTGCAGAGGTGCGAAGACCCGTGAACAGATAAAAACCCTTTCCCACATGCAGACACTTTATGCCACTTTCCACACTTATTTAGTCATGCAACAACTCGCTTCCAATATCAAAACCAATACAATGCAAACAAAACGACATTTTAAAGCATGGCGGGCAATTGCTTCTCTTGCCACAATGTTTTCAGGTCTATTGCATAGCTGGGTTGATTCACCCAGGGATCACGAGTGTGTGAACTGACGGGGTGGTATGAGTTGAATGATGTGGAAATCAGCCTAAACCCCCAACAATACAAACAAAACGACCTCTGAAAGCAGGGCGGGCAATTGCTCCCTTTGTCACAGTGTGTTCAGTACTATTGAGTAGCTGGGTTGAATCACCCAGGACGCTTGAGTATGTGAACAGTGCGTGTGATTTGACATATATGATGTTGAAAACGGCGTAAAACACACAACAATACAAACAAAACGACCTTTGAAATCATGATTAGCAATGGCTCCTATTTCCACACTGTTTTCAGTCCTAACGCATAGCTTGGTTGAATCACCCAGGACGCGTGAGTATGTGAACAGTGCGTGCGATTTGACAGATATGATGGGTAAAACGGCGTAAAAACACCCAACAACGCAATCAAAACGACCTATGAAGACATGATGAGCAGCAATGGCTCCTCTTACCACACTGTGTTCAGTCCTATTGCCTAGCTGGGTAGAATCACTCAAAAAACATGAGTATGTGCAAACAAAACGACATTTTAAAGCATGGCGGGCAATTGCTTCTCTTTCCACAATGTGTTCAGGTCTATTGCATAGCTGGGTTGATTCACCCAGGGATCACGAGTGTGTGAACTGACGGGGTGGTATGACTGGAATGTTGTGGAAAACGGCCTAAAACACCCAACAATCCGAACAAAACGACCTCTGAAAGCAGGGCGGTCAATTGCTCCATTTGTCACAGTGTGTTCAGTACTATTGAGTTGCTGGATTGAATTACCCAGGACGCATGAGTATGTGAACAGTGCGGGTGATTTGACATATATGATGTTGAAACCGGCGTAAAACACCCAACAATACAAACAAAACGACCTTTGAAATCATGATTAGCAATGGCTCGTCTTTCCACACTGTTTTCAGTCCTAACGCATAGCTGGGTTGATTCTCCCAGGTCCCATGAGTTTGTGAACAGTGCGGGTGATTTGACATATATGATGTTGAAACCGGCGTAAAACACCCAACAAAACAAACAAAACGACCTTTGAAATCATGTTTAGCAATGGCTCATCTTTCCACACTGTTTTCAGTTCTATTGCCTAGCTGTGTAGAATCACCCAAAAAAACACAAGTATGTGCACTGTGATGGCGATTGGGCATACATGCTGTTGAAAACGGCCTAAAACCCCAACAATGCAAGCAAAATGACCTCTGAAAACTTGATGAGCAATGGTTGTTTTTATCACAATGTTTTCGATAGTTAATTTATAGGGAGTGTATGCATGTGGGAACGGGGTTATATGGGAACATCGTTCACTGTACCGCCGAAAGGGATTTGGCCTGCAGAGGTGCGAAGACCCGTGAACAGATAAAAACCCTTTCCCACATGCAGACACTTTATGCCACTTTCCACACTTATTTAGTCATGCAACAACTCGCTTCCAATATCAAAACCAATACAATGCAAACAAAACGACATTTTAAAGCATGGCGGGCAGTTGCTTCTCTTGCCACAATGTTTTCAGGTCTATTGCATAGCTGGATTGATTCACCCAGGGATCACGAGTGTGTGAACTGACGGGGTGGTATGAGTTGAATGATGTGGAAATCGGCCTAAAACACCCAACAATACAAACAAAACGACCTCTGAAAGCAGGGCGGGCAATTGCTCCCTTTGTCACAGTGTGTTCAGTACTATTGAGTAGCTGGGTTGAATCACCCAGGACGCTTGAGTATGTGAACAGTGCGTGTGATTTGACATATATGATGTTGAAAACGGCGTAAAACACCCAACAATACAAACAAAACGACCTTTGAAATCATGATTAGCAATGGCTCGTCTTTCCACACTGTTTTCAGTCCTAACGCATAGCTTGGTTGAATCACCCAGGACGCGTGAGTATGTGAAGAGTGCGTGCGATTTGACAGATATGATGTAGAAAACGGCGTAAAAACACCCAACAACGCAATCAAAACGACCTATGAAGACATGATGAGCAGCAATGGCTCCTCTTACCACACTGTGTTCAGTCCTATTGCCTAGCTGGGTAGAATCACTCAAAAAACATGAGTATGTGCAAACAAAACGACATTTTAAAGCATGGCGGGCAATTGCTTCTCTTTCCACAATGTGTTCAGGTCTATTGCATAGCTGGGTTGATTCACCCAGGGATCACGAGTGTGTGAACTGACGGGGTGGTATGACTGGAATGTTGTGGAAAACGGCCTAAAACACCCAACAATCCGAACAAAACGACCTCTGAAAGCAGGGCGGTCAATTGCTCCATTTGTCACAGTGTGTTCAGTACTATTGAGTTGCTGGATTGAATTACCCAGGACGCATGAGTATGTGAACAGTGCGGGTGATTTGACATATATGATGTTGAAACCGGCGTAAAACACCCAACAATACAAACAAAACGACCTTTGAAATCATGATTAGCAATGGCTCGTCTTTCCACACTGTTTTCAGTCCTAACGCATAGCTGGGTTGATTCTCCCAGGTCCCATGAGTTTGTGAACAGTGCGGGTGATTTGACATATATGATGTTGAAACCGGCGTAAAACACCCAACAAAACAAACAAAACGACCTTTGAAATCATGTTTAGCAATGGCTCATCTTTCCACACTGTTTTCAGTTCTATTGCCTAGCTGTGTAGAATCACCCAAAAAAACACAAGTATGTGCACTGTGATGGCGATTGGGCATACATGCTGTTGAAAACGGCCTAAAACCCCAACAATGCAAGCAAAATGACCTCTGAAAACTTGATGAGCAATGGTTGTTTTTATCACAATGTTTTCGATAGTTAATTTATAGGGAGTGTATGCATGTGGGAACGGGGTTATATGGGAACATCGTTCACTGTACCGCCGAAAGGGATTTGGCCTGCAGAGGTGCGAAGACCCGTGAACAGATAAAAACCCTTTCCCACATGCAGACACTTTATGCCACTTTCCACACTTATTTAGTCATGCAACAACTCGCTTCCAATATCAAAACCAATACAATGCAAACAAAACGACATTTTAAAGCATGGCGGGCAGTTGCTTCTCTTGCCACAATGTTTTCAGGTCTATTGCATAGCTGGATTGATTCACCCAGGGATCACGAGTGTGTGAACTGACGGGGTGGTATGAGTTGAATGATGTGGAAATCGGCCTAAAACACCCAACAATACAAACAAAACGACCTCTGAAAGCAGGGCGGGCAATTGCTCCCTTTGTCACAGTGTGTTCAGTACTATTGAGTAGCTGGGTTGAATCACCCAGGACGCTTGAGTATGTGAACAGTGCGTGTGATTTGACATATATGATGTTGAAAACGGCGTAAAACACCCAACAATACAAACAAAACGACCTTTGAAATCATGATTAGCAATGGCTCGTCTTTCCACACTGTTTTCAGTCCTAACGCATAGCTTGGTTGAATCACCCAGGACGCGTGAGTATGTGAAGAGTGCGTGCGATTTGACAGATATGATGTAGAAAACGGCGTAAAAACACCCAACAACGCAATCAAAACGACCTATGAAGACATGATGAGCAGCAATGGCTCCTCTTACCACACTGTGTTCAGTCCTATTGCCTAGCTGGGTAGAATCACTCAAAAAACATGAGTATGTGAAAACAAAACGACATTTTAAAGCATGGCGGGCAATTGCTTCTCTTTCCACAATGTGTTCAGGTCTATTGCATAGCTGGGTTGATTCACCCAGGGATCACGAGTGTGTGAACTGACGGGGTGGTATGACTGGAATGTTGTGGAAAACGGCCTAAAACACCCAACAATCCGAACAAAACGACCTCTGAAAGCAGGGCGGGCAATTGCTCCATTTGTCACAGTGTGTTCAGTACTATTGAGTTGCTGGATTGAATTACCCAGGACGCATGAGTATGTGAACAGTGCGGGAGATTTGACATATATGATGTTGAAACCGGCGTAAAACACCCAACAATACAAACAAAACGACCTTTGAAATCATGATTAGCAATGGCTCGTCTTTCCACACTGTTCTCAGTCCTAACGCATAGCTGGGTTGATTCTCCCAGGTCCCATGAGTTTGTGAACAGTGATGGCGATTGGGCATACATGCTGTTGAAAACGGCCTAAAACCCCAACAATGCAAGCAAAATGACCTCTGAAAACTTGATGAGCAATGGTTGTTTTTATCACAATGTTTTCGATAGTTCATTTATATGGAGTGTATGCATGTGGGAACGGGGTTATATGGGAACATCGTTCACTGTACCGCCGAAAGGGATTTGGCCTGCAGAGGTGCGAAGACCCGTGAACAGATAAAAACCCTTTCCCACATGCAGACACTTTATGCCACTTTCCACACTTATTTAGTCATGCAACAACTCGCTTCCAATATCAAAACCAATACAATGCAAACAAAACGACATTTTAAAGCATGGCGGGCAATTGCTTCTCTTGCCACAATGTTTTCAGGTCTATTGCATAGCTGGGTTGATTCACCCAGGGATCACGAGTGTGTGAACTGACGGGGTGGTATGAGTTGAATGATGTGGAAATCAGCCTAAACCCCCAACAATACAAACAAAACGACCTCTGAAAGCAGGGCGGGCAATTGCTCCCTTTGTCACAGTGTGTTCAGTACTATTGAGTAGCTGGGTTGAATCACCCAGGACGCTTGAGTATGTGAACAGTGCGTGTGATTTGACATATATGATGTTGAAAACGGCGTAAAACACACAACAATACAAACAAAACGACCTTTGAAATCATGATTAGCAATGGCTCCTATTTCCACACTGTTTTCAGTCCTAACGCATAGCTTGGTTGAATCACCCAGGACGCGTGAGTATGTGAACAGTGCGTGCGATTTGACAGATATGATGGGTAAAACGGCGTAAAAACACCCAACAACGCAATCAAAACGACCTATGAAGACATGATGAGCAGCAATGGCTCCTCTTACCACACTGTGTTCAGTCCTATTGCCTAGCTGGGTAGAATCACTCAAAAAACATGAGTATGTGCAAACAAAACGACATTTTAAAGCATGGCGGGCAATTGCTTCTCTTTCCACAATGTGTTCAGGTCTATTGCATAGCTGGGTTGATTCACCCAGGGATCACGAGTGTGTGAACTGACGGGGTGGTATGACTGGAATGTTGTGGAAAACGGCCTAAAACACCCAACAATCCGAACAAAACGACCTCTGAAAGCAGGGCGGTCAATTGCTCCATTTGTCACAGTGTGTTCAGTACTATTGAGTTGCTGGATTGAATTACCCAGGACGCATGAGTATGTGAACAGTGCGGGTGATTTGACATATATGATGTTGAAACCGGCGTAAAACACCCAACAATACAAACAAAACGACCTTTGAAATCATGATTAGCAATGGCTCGTCTTTCCACACTGTTTTCAGTCCTAACGCATGGGTTGATTCTCCCAGGTCCCATGAGTTTGTGAACAGTGCGGGTGATTTGACATATATGATGTTGAAACCGGCGTAAAACACCCAACAAAACAAACAAAACGACCTTTGAAATCATGTTTAGCAATGGCTCATCTTTCCACACTGTTTTCAGTTCTATTGCCTAGCTGTGTAGAATCACCCAAAAAAACACAAGTATGTGCACTGTGATGGCGATTGGGCATACATGCTGTTGAAAACGGCCTAAAACCCCAACAATGCAAGCAAAATGACCTCTGAAAACTTGATGAGCAATGGTTGTTTTTATCACAATGTTTTCGATAGTTAATTTATAGGGAGTGTATGCATGTGGGAACGGGGTTATATGGGAACATCGTTCACTGTACCGCCGAAAGGGATTTGGCCTGCAGAGGTGCGAAGACCCGTGAACAGATAAAAACCCTTTCCCACATGCAGACACTTTATGCCACTTTCCACACTTATTTAGTCATGCAACAACTCGCTTCCAATATCAAAACCAATACAATGCAAACAAAACGACATTTTAAAGCATGGCGGGCAGTTGCTTCTCTTGCCACAATGTTTTCAGGTCTATTGCATAGCTGGATTGATTCACCCAGGGATCACGAGTGTGTGAACTGACGGGGTGGTATGAGTTGAATGATGTGGAAATCGGCCTAAAACACCCAACAATACAAACAAAACGACCTCTGAAAGCAGGGCGGGCAATTGCTCCCTTTGTCACAGTGTGTTCAGTACTATTGAGTAGCTGGGTTGAATCACCCAGGACGCTTGAGTATGTGAACAGTGCGTGTGATTTGACATATATGATGTTGAAAACGGCGTAAAACACACAACAATACAAACAAAACGACCTTTGAAATCATGATTAGCAATGGCTCGTCTTTCCACACTGTTTTCAGTCCTAACGCATAGCTTGGTTGAATCACCCAGGACGCGTGAGTATGTGAAGAGTGCGTGCGATTTGACAGATATGATGTAGAAAACGGCGTAAAAACACCCAACAACGCAATCAAAACGACCTATGAAGACATGATGAGCAGCAATGGCTCCTCTTACCACACTGTGTTCAGTCCTATTGCCTAGCTGGGTAGAATCACTCAAAAAACATGAGTATGTGAAAACAAAACGACATTTTAAAGCATGGCGGGCAATTGCTTCTCTTTCCACAATGTGTTCAGGTCTATTGCATAGCTGGGTTGATTCACCCAGGGATCACGAGTGTGTGAACTGACGGGGTGGTATGACTGGAATGTTGTGGAAAACGGCCTAAAACACCCAACAATCCGAACAAAACGACCTCTGAAAGCAGGGCGGGCAATTGCTCCATTTGTCACAGTGTGTTCAGTACTATTGAGTTGCTGGATTGAATTACCCAGGACGCATGAGTATGTGAACAGTGCGGGAGATTTGACATATATGATGTTGAAACCGGCGTAAAACACCCAACAATACAAACAAAACGACCTTTGAAATCATGATTAGCAATGGCTCGTCTTTCCACACTGTTCTCAGTCCTAACGCATAGCTGGGTTGATTCTCCCAGGTCCCATGAGTTTGTGAACAGTGATGGCGATTGGGCATACATGCTGTTGAAAACGGCCTAAAACCCCAACAATGCAAGCAAAATGACCTCTGAAAACTTGATGAGCAATGGTTGTTTTTATCACAATGTTTTCGATAGTTCATTTATATGGAGTGTATGCATGTGGGAACGGGGTTATATGGGAACATCGTTCACTGTACCGCCGAAAGGGATTTGGCCTGCAGAGGTGCGAAGACCCGTGAACAGATAAAAACCCTTTCCCACATGCAGACACTTTATGCCACTTTCCACACTTATTTAGTCATGCAACAACTCGCTTCCAATATCAAAACCAATACAATGCAAACAAAACGACATTTTAAAGCATGGCGGGCAATTGCTTCTCTTGCCACAATGTTTTCAGGTCTATTGCATAGCTGGGTTGATTCACCCAGGGATCACGAGTGTGTGAACTGACGGGGTGGTATGAGTTGAATGATGTGGAAATCAGCCTAAACCCCCAACAATACAAACAAAACGACCTCTGAAAGCAGGGCGGGCAATTGCTCCCTTTGTCACAGTGTGTTCAGTACTATTGAGTAGCTGGGTTGAATCACCCAGGACGCTTGAGTATGTGAACAGTGCGTGTGATTTGACATATATGATGTTGAAAACGGCGTAAAACACACAACAATACAAACAAAACGACCTTTGAAATCATGATTAGCAATGGCTCCTATTTCCACACTGTTTTCAGTCCTAACGCATAGCTTGGTTGAATCACCCAGGACGCGTGAGTATGTGAACAGTGCGTGCGATTTGACAGATATGATGGGTAAAACGGCGTAAAAACACCCAACAACGCAATCAAAACGACCTATGAAGACATGATGAGCAGCAATGGCTCCTCTTACCACACTGTGTTCAGTCCTATTGCCTAGCTGGGTAGAATCACTCAAAAAACATGAGTATGTGCAAACAAAACGACATTTTAAAGCATGGCGGGCAATTGCTTCTCTTTCCACAATGTGTTCAGGTCTATTGCATAGCTGGGTTGATTCACCCAGGGATCACGAGTGTGTGAACTGACGGGGTGGTATGACTGGAATGTTGTGGAAAACGGCCTAAAACACCCAACAATCCGAACAAAACGACCTCTGAAAGCAGGGCGGTCAATTGCTCCATTTGTCACAGTGTGTTCAGTACTATTGAGTTGCTGGATTGAATTACCCAGGACGCATGAGTATGTGAACAGTGCGGGTGATTTGACATATATGATGTTGAAACCGGCGTAAAACACCCAACAATACAAACAAAACGACCTTTGAAATCATGATTAGCAATGGCTCGTCTTTCCACACTGTTTTCAGTCCTAACGCATGGGTTGATTCTCCCAGGTCCCATGAGTTTGTGAACAGTGCGGGTGATTTGACATATATGATGTTGAAACCGGCGTAAAACACCCAACAAAACAAACAAAACGACCTTTGAAATCATGTTTAGCAATGGCTCATCTTTCCACACTGTTTTCAGTTCTATTGCCTAGCTGTGTAGAATCACCCAAAAAAACACAAGTATGTGCACTGTGATGGCGATTGGGCATACATGCTGTTGAAAACGGCCTAAAACCCCAACAATGCAAGCAAAATGACCTCTGAAAACTTGATGAGCAATGGTTGTTTTTATCACAATGTTTTCGATAGTTAATTTATAGGGAGTGTATGCATGTGGGAACGGGGTTATATGGGAACATCGTTCACTGTACCGCCGAAAGGGATTTGGCCTGCAGAGGTGCGAAGACCCGTGAACAGATAAAAACCCTTTCCCACATGCAGACACTTTATGCCACTTTCCACACTTATTTAGTCATGCAACAACTCGCTTCCAATATCAAAACCAATACAATGCAAACAAAACGACATTTTAAAGCATGGCGGGCAGTTGCTTCTCTTGCCACAATGTTTTCAGGTCTATTGCATAGCTGGATTGATTCACCCAGGGATCACGAGTGTGTGAACTGACGGGGTGGTATGAGTTGAATGATGTGGAAATCGGCCTAAAACACCCAACAATACAAACAAAACGACCTCTGAAAGCAGGGCGGGCAATTGCTCCCTTTGTCACAGTGTGTTCAGTACTATTGAGTAGCTGGGTTGAATCACCCAGGACGCTTGAGTATGTGAACAGTGCGTGTGATTTGACATATATGATGTTGAAAACGGCGTAAAACACCCAACAATACAAACAAAACGACCTTTGAAATCATGATTAGCAATGGCTCGTCTTTCCACACTGTTTTCAGTCCTAACGCATAGCTTGGTTGAATCACCCAGGGACGCGTGAGTATGTGAAGAGTGCGTGCGATTTGACAGATATGATGTAGAAAACGGCGTAAAAACACCCAACAACGCAATCAAAACGACCTATGAAGACATGATGAGCAGCAATGGCTCCTCTTACCACACTGTGTTCAGTCCTATTGCCTAGCTGGGTAGAATCACTCAAAAAACATGAGTATGTGCAAACAAAACGACATTTTAAAGCATGGCGGGCAATTGCTTCTCTTTCCACAATGTGTTCAGGTCTATTGCATAGCTGGGTTGATTCACCCAGGGATCACGAGTGTGTGAACTGACGGGGTGGTATGACTGGAATGTTGTGGAAAACGGCCTAAAACACCCAACAATCCGAACAAAACGACCTCTGAAAGCAGGGCGGGCAATTGCTCCATTTGTCACAGTGTGTTCAGTACTATT
Source organism: Serripes groenlandicus (assembly GCA_031761405.1). Classification (NCBI taxonomy): domain Eukaryota; kingdom Metazoa; phylum Mollusca; class Bivalvia; order Cardiida; family Cardiidae; genus Serripes; species Serripes groenlandicus. Next base: position 19,955 of record JASEVX010000759.1, read on the forward strand.
GAGTTGCTGGATTGAATTACCCAGGACGCATGAGTATGTGAACAGTGCGGGAGATTTGACATATATGATGTTGAAACCGGCGTAAAACACCCAACAATACAAACAAAACGACCTTTGAAATCATGATTAGCAATGGCTCGTCTTTCCACACTGTTCTCAGTCCTAACGCATAGCTGGGTTGATTCTCCCAGGTCCCATGAGTTAGTGAACAGTGATGGCGATTGGGCATACATGCTGTTGAAAACGGCCTAAAACCCCAACAATGCAAGCAAAATGACCTCTGAAAACTTGATGAGCAATGGTTGTTTTTATCACAATGTTTTCGATAGTTCATTTATATGGAGTGTATGCATGTGGGAACGGGGTTATATGGGAACATCGTTCACTGTACCGCCGAAAGGGATTTGGCCTGCAGAGGTGCGAAGACCCGTGAACAGATAAAAACCCTTTCCCACATGCAGACACTTTATGCCACTTTCCACACTTATTTAGTCATGCAACAACTCGCTTCCAATATCAAAACCAATACAATGCAAACAAAACGACATTTTAAAGCATGGCGGGCAATTGCTTCTCTTGCCACAATGTTTTCAGGTCTATTGCATAGCTGGGTTGATTCACCCAGGGATCACGAGTGTGTGAACTGACGGGGTGGTATGAGTTGAATGATGTGGAAATCAGCCTAAACCCCCAACAATACAAACAAAACGACCTCTGAAAGCAGGGCGGGCAATTGCTCCCTTTGTCACAGTGTGTTCAGTACTATTGAGTAGCTGGGTTGAATCACCCAGGACGCTTGAGTATGTGAACAGTGCGTGTGATTTGACATATATGATGTTGAAAACGGCGTAAAACACACAACAATACAAACAAAACGACCTTTGAAATCATGATTAGCAATGGCTCCTATTTCCACACTGTTTTCAGTCCTAACGCATAGCTTGGTTGAATCACCCAGGACGCGTGAGTATGTGAACAGTGCGTGCGATTTGACAGATATGATGGGTAAAACGGCGTAAAAACACCCAACAACGCAATCAAAACGACCTATGAAGACATGATGAGCAGCAATGGCTCCTCTTACCACACTGTGTTCAGTCCTATTGCCTAGCTGGGTAGAATCACTCAAAAAACATGAGTATGTGCAAACAAAACGACATTTTAAAGCATGGCGGGCAATTGCTTCTCTTTCCACAATGTGTTCAGGTCTATTGCATAGCTGGGTTGATTCACCCAGGGATCACGAGTGTGTGAACTGACGGGGTGGTATGACTGGAATGTTGTGGAAAACGGCCTAAAACACCCAACAATCCGAACAAAACGACCTCTGAAAGCAGGGCGGTCAATTGCTCCATTTGTCACAGTGTGTTCAGTACTATTGAGTTGCTGGATTGAATTACCCAGGACGCATGAGTATGTGAACAGTGCGGGTGATTTGACATATATGATGTTGAAACCGGCGTAAAACACCCAACAATACAAACAAAACGACCTTTGAAATCATGATTAGCAATGGCTCGTCTTTCCACACTGTTTTCAGTCCTAACGCATAGCTGGGTTGATTCTCCCAGGTCCCATGAGTTTGTGAACAGTGCGGGTGATTTGACATATATGATGTTGAAACCGGCGTAAAACACCCAACAAAACAAACAAAACGACCTTTGAAATCATGTTTAGCAATGGCTCATCTTTCCACACTGTTTTCAGTTCTATTGCCTAGCTGTGTAGAATCACCCAAAAAAACACAAGTATGTGCACTGTGATGGCGATTGGGCATACATGCTGTTGAAAACGGCCTAAAACCCCAACAATGCAAGCAAAATGACCTCTGAAAACTTGATGAGCAATGGTTGTTTTTATCACAATGTTTTCGATAGTTAATTTATAGGGAGTGTATGCATGTGGGAACGGGGTTATATGGGAACATCGTTCACTGTACCGCCGAAAGGGATTTGGCCTGCAGAGGTGCGAAGACCCGTGAACAGATAAAAACCCTTTCCCACATGCAGACACTTTATGCCACTTTCCACACTTATTTAGTCATGCAACAACTCGCTTCCAATATCAAAACCAATACAATGCAAACAAAACGACATTTTAAAGCATGGCGGGCAATTGCTTCTCTTGCCACAATGTTTTCAGGTCTATTGCATAGCTGGATTGATTCACCCAGGGATCACGAGTGTGTGAACTGACGGGGTGGTATGAGTTGAATGATGTGGAAATCGGCCTAAAACACCCAACAATACAAACAAAACGACCTCTGAAAGCAGGGCGGGCAATTGCTCCCTTTGTCACAGTGTGTTCAGTACTATTGAGTAGCTGGGTTGAATCACCCAGGACGCTTGAGTATGTGAACAGTGCGTGTGATTTGACATATATGATGTTGAAAACGGCGTAAAACACCCAACAATACAAACAAAACGACCTTTGAAATCATGATTAGCAATGGCTCGTCTTTCCACACTGTTTTCAGTCCTAACGCATAGCTTGGTTGAATCACCCAGGACGCGTGAGTATGTGAAGAGTGCGTGCGATTTGACAGATATGATGTAGAAAACGGCGTAAAAACACCCAACAACGCAATCAAAACGACCTATGAAGACATGATGAGCAGCAATGGCTCCTCTTACCACACTGTGTTCAGTCCTATTGCCTAGCTGGGTAGAATCACTCAAAAAACATGAGTATGTGCAAACAAAACGACATTTTAAAGCATGGCGGGCAATTGCTTCTCTTTCCACAATGTGTTCAGGTCTATTGCATAGCTGGGTTGATTCACCCAGGGATCACGAGTGTGTGAACTGACGGGGTGGTATGACTGGAATGTTGTGGAAAACGGCCTAAAACACCCAACAATCCGAACAAAACGACCTCTGAAAGCAGGGCGGGCAATTGCTCCATTTGTCACAGTGTGTTCAGTACTATTGAGTTGCTGGATTGAATTACCCAGGACGCATGAGTATGTGAACAGTGCGGGAGATTTGACATATATGATGTTGAAACCGGCGTAAAACACCCAACAATACAAACAAAACGACCTTTGAAATCATGATTAGCAATGGCTCGTCTTTCCACACTGTTCTCAGTCCTAACGCATAGCTGGGTTGATTCTCCCAGGTCCCATGAGTTTGTGAACAGTGATGGCGATTGGGCATACATGCTGTTGAAAACGGCCTAAAACCCCAACAATGCAAGCAAAATGACCTCTGAAAACTTGATGAGCAATGGTTGTTTTTATCACAATGTTTTCGATAGTTCATTTATATGGAGTGTATGCATGTGGGAACGGGGTTATATGGGAACATCGTTCACTGTACCGCCGAAAGGGATTTGGCCTGCAGAGGTGCGAAGACCCGTGAACAGATAAAAACCCTTTCCCACATGCAGACACTTTATGCCACTTTCCACACTTATTTAGTCATGCAACAACTCGCTTCCAATATCAAAACCAATACAATGCAAACAAAACGACATTTTAAAGCATGGCGGGCAATTGCTTCTCTTGCCACAATGTTTTCAGGTCTATTGCATAGCTGGGTTGATTCACCCAGGGATCACGAGTGTGTGAACTGACGGGGTGGTATGAGTTGAATGATGTGGAAATCAGCCTAAACCCCCAACAATACAAACAAAACGACCTCTGAAAGCAGGGCGGGCAATTGCTCCCTTTGTCACAGTGTGTTCAGTACTATTGAGTAGCTGGGTTGAATCACCCAGGACGCTTGAGTATGTGAACAGTGCGTGTGATTTGACATATATGATGTTGAAAACGGCGTAAAACACACAACAATACAAACAAAACGACCTTTGAAATCATGATTAGCAATGGCTCCTATTTCCACACTGTTTTCAGTCCTAACGCATAGCTTGGTTGAATCACCCAGGACGCGTGAGTATGTGAACAGTGCGTGCGATTTGACAGATATGATGGGTAAAACGGCGTAAAAACACCCAACAACGCAATCAAAACGACCTATGAAGACATGATGAGCAGCAATGGCTCCTCTTACCACACTGTGTTCAGTCCTATTGCCTAGCTGGGTAGAATCACTCAAAAAACATGAGTATGTGCAAACAAAACGACATTTTAAAGCATGGCGGGCAATTGCTTCTCTTTCCACAATGTGTTCAGGTCTATTGCATAGCTGGGTTGATTCACCCAGGGATCACGAGTGTGTGAACTGACGGGGTGGTATGACTGGAATGTTGTGGAAAACGGCCTAAAACACCCAACAATCCGAACAAAACGACCTCTGAAAGCAGGGCGGTCAATTGCTCCATTTGTCACAGTGTGTTCAGTACTATTGAGTTGCTGGATTGAATTACCCAGGACGCATGAGTATGTGAACAGTGCGGGTGATTTGACATATATGATGTTGAAACCGGCGTAAAACACCCAACAATACAAACAAAACGACCTTTGAAATCATGATTAGCAATGGCTCGTCTTTCCACACTGTTTTCAGTCCTAACGCATAGCTGGGTTGATTCTCCCAGGTCCCATGAGTTTGTGAACAGTGCGGGTGATTTGACATATATGATGTTGAAACCGGCGTAAAACACCCAACAAAACAAACAAAACGACCTTTGAAATCATGTTTAGCAATGGCTCATCTTTCCACACTGTTTTCAGTTCTATTGCCTAGCTGTGTAGAATCACCCAAAAAAACACAAGTATGTGCACTGTGATGGCGATTGGGCATACATGCTGTTGAAAACGGCCTAAAACCCCAACAATGCAAGCAAAATGACCTCTGAAAACTTGATGAGCAATGGTTGTTTTTATCACAATGTTTTCGATAGTTAATTTATAGGGAGTGTATGCATGTGGGAACGGGGTTATATGGGAACATCGTTCACTGTACCGCCGAAAGGGATTTGGCCTGCAGAGGTGCGAAGACCCGTGAACAGATAAAAACCCTTTCCCACATGCAGACACTTTATGCCACTTTCCACACTTATTTAGTCATGCAACAACTCGCTTCCAATATCAAAACCAATACAATGCAAACAAAACGACATTTTAAAGCATGGCGGGCAGTTGCTTCTCTTGCCACAATGTTTTCAGGTCTATTGCATAGCTGGATTGATTCACCCAGGGATCACGAGTGTGTGAACTGACGGGGTGGTATGAGTTGAATGATGTGGAAATCGGCCTAAAACACCCAACAATACAAACAAAACGACCTCTGAAAGCAGGGCGGGCAATTGCTCCCTTTGTCACAGTGTGTTCAGTACTATTGAGTAGCTGGGTTGAATCACCCAGGACGCTTGAGTATGTGAACAGTGCGTGTGATTTGACATATATGATGTTGAAAACGGCGTAAAACACCCAACAATACAAACAAAACGACCTTTGAAATCATGATTAGCAATGGCTCGTCTTTCCACACTGTTTTCAGTCCTAACGCATAGCTTGGTTGAATCACCCAGGACGCGTGAGTATGTGAAGAGTGCGTGCGATTTGACAGATATGATGTAGAAAACGGCGTAAAAACACCCAACAACGCAATCAAAACGACCTATGAAGACATGATGAGCAGCAATGGCTCCTCTTACCACACTGTGTTCAGTCCTATTGCCTAGCTGGGTAGAATCACTCAAAAAACATGAGTATGTGCAAACAAAACGACATTTTAAAGCATGGCGGGCAATTGCTTCTCTTTCCACAATGTGTTCAGGTCTATTGCATAGCTGGGTTGATTCACCCAGGGATCACGAGTGTGTGAACTGACGGGGTGGTATGACTGGAATGTTGTGGAAAACGGCCTAAAACACCCAACAATCCGAACAAAACGACCTCTGAAAGCAGGGCGGGCAATTGCTCCATTTGTCACAGTGTGTTCAGTACTATTGAGTTGCTGGATTGAATTACCCAGGACGCATGAGTATGTGAACAGTGCGGGAGATTTGACATATATGATGTTGAAACCGGCGTAAAACACCCAACAATACAAACAAAACGACCTTTGAAATCATGATTAGCAATGGCTCGTCTTTCCACACTGTTCTCAGTCCTAACGCATAGCTGGGTTGATTCTCCCAGGTCCCATGAGTTTGTGAACAGTGATGGCGATTGGGCATACATGCTGTTGAAAACGGCCTAAAACCCCAACAATGCAAGCAAAATGACCTCTGAAAACTTGATGAGCAATGGTTGTTTTTATCACAATGTTTTCGATAGTTCATTTATATGGAGTGTATGCATGTGGGAACGGGGTTATATGGGAACATCGTTCACTGTACCGCCGAAAGGGATTTGGCCTGCAGAGGTGCGAAGACCCGTGAACAGATAAAAACCCTTTCCCACATGCAGACACTTTATGCCACTTTCCACACTTATTTAGTCATGCAACAACTCGCTTCCAATATCAAAACCAATACAATGCAAACAAAACGACATTTTAAAGCATGGCGGGCAATTGCTTCTCTTGCCACAATGTTTTCAGGTCTATTGCATAGCTGGGTTGATTCACCCAGGGATCACGAGTGTGTGAACTGACGGGGTGGTATGAGTTGAATGATGTGGAAATCAGCCTAAACCCCCAACAATACAAACAAAACGACCTCTGAAAGCAGGGCGGGCAATTGCTCCCTTTGTCACAGTGTGTTCAGTACTATTGAGTAGCTGGGTTGAATCACCCAGGACGCTTGAGTATGTGAACAGTGCGTGTGATTTGACATATATGATGTTGAAAACGGCGTAAAACACACAACAATACAAACAAAACGACCTTTGAAATCATGATTAGCAATGGCTCCTATTTCCACACTGTTTTCAGTCCTAACGCATAGCTTGGTTGAATCACCCAGGACGCGTGAGTATGTGAACAGTGCGTGCGATTTGACAGATATGATGGGTAAAACGGCGTAAAAACACCCAACAACGCAATCAAAACGACCTATGAAGACATGATGAGCAGCAATGGCTCCTCTTACCACACTGTGTTCAGTCCTATTGCCTAGCTGGGTAGAATCACTCAAAAAACATGAGTATGTGCAAACAAAACGACATTTTAAAGCATGGCGGGCAATTGCTTCTCTTTCCACAATGTGTTCAGGTCTATTGCATAGCTGGGTTGATTCACCCAGGGATCACGAGTGTGTGAACTGACGGGGTGGTATGACTGGAATGTTGTGGAAAACGGCCTAAAACACCCAACAATCCGAACAAAACGACCTCTGAAAGCAGGGCGGTCAATTGCTCCATTTGTCACAGTGTGTTCAGTACTATTGAGTTGCTGGATTGAATTACCCAGGACGCATGAGTATGTGAACAGTGCGGGTGATTTGACATATATGATGTTGAAACCGGCGTAAAACACCCAACAATACAAACAAAACGACCTTTGAAATCATGATTAGCAATGGCTCGTCTTTCCACACTGTTTTCAGTCCTAACGCATAGCTGGGTTGATTCTCCCAGGTCCCATGAGTTTGTGAACAGTGCGGGTGATTTGACATATATGATGTTGAAACCGGCGTAAAACACCCAACAAAACAAACAAAACGACCTTTGAAATCATGTTTAGCAATGGCTCATCTTTCCACACTGTTTTCAGTTCTATTGCCTAGCTGTGTAGAATCACCCAAAAAAACACAAGTATGTGCACTGTGATGGCGATTGGGCATACATGCTGTTGAAAACGGCCTAAAACCCCAACAATGCAAGCAAAATGACCTCTGAAAACTTGATGAGCAATGGTTGTTTTTATCACAATGTTTTCGATAGTTAATTTATAGGGAGTGTATGCATGTGGGAACGGGGTTATATGGGAACATCGTTCACTGTACCGCCGAAAGGGATTTGGCCTGCAGAGGTGCGAAGACCCGTGAACAGATAAAAACCCTTTCCCACATGCAGACACTTTATGCCACTTTCCACACTTATTTAGTCATGCAACAACTCGCTTCCAATATCAAAACCAATACAATGCAAACAAAACGACATTTTAAAGCATGGCGGGCAGTTGCTTCTCTTGCCACAATGTTTTCAGGTCTATTGCATAGCTGGATTGATTCACCCAGGGATCACGAGTGTGTGAACTGACGGGGTGGTATGAGTTGAATGATGTGGAAATCGGCCTAAAACACCCAACAATACAAACAAAACGACCTCTGAAAGCAGGGCGGGCAATTGCTCCCTTTGTCACAGTGTGTTCAGTACTATTGAGTAGCTGGGTTGAATCACCCAGGACGCTTGAGTATGTGAACAGTGCGTGTGATTTGACATATATGATGTTGAAAACGGCGTAAAACACCCAACAATACAAACAAAACGACCTTTGAAATCATGATTAGCAATGGCTCGTCTTTCCACACTGTTTTCAGTCCTAACGCATAGCTTGGTTGAATCACCCAGGACGCGTGAGTATGTGAAGAGTGCGTGCGATTTGACAGATATGATGTAGAAAACGGCGTAAAAACACCCAACAACGCAATCAAAACGACCTATGAAGACATGATGAGCAGCAATGGCTCCTCTTACCACACTGTGTTCAGTCCTATTGCCTAGCTGGGTAGAATCACTCAAAAAACATGAGTATGTGCAAACAAAACGACATTTTAAAGCATGGCGGGCAATTGCTTCTCTTTCCACAATGTGTTCAGGTCTATTGCATAGCTGGGTTGATTCACCCAGGGATCACGAGTGTGTGAACTGACGGGGTGGTATGACTGGAATGTTGTGGAAAACGGCCTAAAACACCCAACAATCCGAACAAAACGACCTCTGAAAGCAGGGCGGGCAATTGCTCCATTTGTCACAGTGTGTTCAGTACTATTGAGTTGCTGGATTGAATTACCCAGGACGCATGAGTATGTGAACAGTGCGGGAGATTTGACATATATGATGTTGAAACCGGCGTAAAACACCCAACAATACAAACAAAACGACCTTTGAAATCATGATTAGCAATGGCTCGTCTTTCCACACTGTTCTCAGTCCTAACGCATAGCTGGGTTGATTCTCCCAGGTCCCATGAGTTTGTGAACAGTGATGGCGATTGGGCATACATGCTGTTGAAAACGGCCTAAAACCCCAACAATGCAAGCAAAATGACCTCTGAAAACTTGATGAGCAATGGTTGTTTTTATCACAATGTTTTCGATAGTTCATTTATATGGAGTGTATGCATGTGGGAACGGGGTTATATGGGAACATCGTTCACTGTACCGCCGAAAGGGATTTGGCCTGCAGAGGTGCGAAGACCCGTGAACAGATAAAAACCCTTTCCCACATGCAGACACTTTATGCCACTTTCCACACTTATTTAGTCATGCAACAACTCGCTTCCAATATCAAAACCAATACAATGCAAACAAAACGACATTTTAAAGCATGGCGGGCAATTGCTTCTCTTGCCACAATGTTTTCAGGTCTATTGCATAGCTGGGTTGATTCACCCAGGGATCACGAGTGTGTGAACTGACGGGGTGGTATGAGTTGAATGATGTGGAAATCAGCCTAAACCCCCAACAATACAAACAAAACGACCTCTGAAAGCAGGGCGGGCAATTGCTCCCTTTGTCACAGTGTGTTCAGTACTATTGAGTAGCTGGGTTGAATCACCCAGGACGCTTGAGTATGTGAACAGTGCGTGTGATTTGACATATATGATGTTGAAAACGGCGTAAAACACACAACAATACAAACAAAACGACCTTTGAAATCATGATTAGCAATGGCTCCTATTTCCACACTGTTTTCAGTCCTAACGCATAGCTTGGTTGAATCACCCAGGACGCGTGAGTATGTGAACAGTGCGTGCGATTTGACAGATATGATGGGTAAAACGGCGTAAAAACACCCAACAACGCAATCAAAACGACCTATGAAGACATGATGAGCAGCAATGGCTCCTCTTACCACACTGTGTTCAGTCCTATTGCCTAGCTGGGTAGAATCACTCAAAAAACATGAGTATGTGCAAACAAAACGACATTTTAAAGCATGGCGGGCAATTGCTTCTCTTTCCACAATGTGTTCAGGTCTATTGCATAGCTGGGTTGATTCACCCAGGGATCACGAGTGTGTGAACTGACGGGGTGGTATGACTGGAATGTTGTGGAAAACGGCCTAAAACACCCAACAATCCGAACAAAACGACCTCTGAAAGCAGGGCGGTCAATTGCTCCATTTGTCACAGTGTGTTCAGTACTATTGAGTTGCTGGATTGAATTACCCAGGACGCATGAGTATGTGAACAGTGCGGGTGATTTGACATATATGATGTTGAAACCGGCGTAAAACACCCAACAATACAAACAAAACGACCTTTGAAATCATGATTAGCAATGGCTCGTCTTTCCACACTGTTTTCAGTCCTAACGCATAGCTGGGTTGATTCTCCCAGGTCCCATGAGTTTGTGAACAGTGCGGGTGATTTGACATATATGATGTTGAAACCGGCGTAAAACACCCAACAAAACAAACAAAACGACCTTTGAAATCATGTTTAGCAATGGCTCATCTTTCCACACTGTTTTCAGTTCTATTGCCTAGCTGTGTAGAATCACCCAAAAAAACACAAGTATGTGCACTGTGATGGCGATTGGGCATACATGCTGTTGAAAACGGCCTAAAACCCCAACAATGCAAGCAAAATGACCTCTGAAAACTTGATGAGCAATGGTTGTTTTTATCACAATGTTTTCGATAGTTAATTTATAGGGAGTGTATGCATGTGGGAACGGGGTTATATGGGAACATCGTTCACTGTACCGCCGAAAGGGATTTGGCCTGCAGAGGTGCGAAGACCCGTGAACAGATAAAAACCCTTTCCCACATGCAGACACTTTATGCCACTTTCCACACTTATTTAGTCATGCAACAACTCGCTTCCAATATCAAAACCAATACAATGCAAACAAAACGACATTTTAAAGCATGGCGGGCAGTTGCTTCTCTTGCCACAATGTTTTCAGGTCTATTGCATAGCTGGATTGATTCACCCAGGGATCACGAGTGTGTGAACTGACGGGGTGGTATGAGTTGAATGATGTGGAAATCGGCCTAAAACACCCAACAATACAAACAAAACGACCTCTGAAAGCAGGGCGGGCAATTGCTCCCTTTGTCACAGTGTGTTCAGTACTATTGAGTAGCTGGGTTGAATCACCCAGGACGCTTGAGTATGTGAACAGTGCGTGTGATTTGACATATATGATGTTGAAAACGGCGTAAAACACCCAACAATACAAACAAAACGACCTTTGAAATCATGATTAGCAATGGCTCGTCTTTCCACACTGTTTTCAGTCCTAACGCATAGCTTGGTTGAATCACCCAGGACGCGTGAGTATGTGAAGAGTGCGTGCGATTTGACAGATATGATGTAGAAAACGGCGTAAAAACACCCAACAACGCAATCAAAACGACCTATGAAGACATGATGAGCAGCAATGGCTCCTCTTACCACACTGTGTTCAGTCCTATTGCCTAGCTGGGTAGAATCACTCAAAAAACATGAGTATGTGCAAACAAAACGACATTTTAAAGCATGGCGGGCAATTGCTTCTCTTTCCACAATGTGTTCAGGTCTATTGCATAGCTGGGTTGATTCACCCAGGGATCACGAGTGTGTGAACTGACGGGGTGGTATGACTGGAATGTTGTGGAAAACGGCCTAAAACACCCAACAATCCGAACAAAACGACCTCTGAAAGCAGGGCGGGCAATTGCTCCATTTGTCACAGTGTGTTCAGTACTATTGAGTTGCTGGATTGAATTACCCAGGACGCATGAGTATGTGAACAGTGCGGGAGATTTGACATATATGATGTTGAAACCGGCGTAAAACACCCAACAATACAAACAAAACGACCTTTGAAATCATGATTAGCAATGGCTCGTCTTTCCACACTGTTCTCAGTCCTAACGCATAGCTGGGTTGATTCTCCCAGGTCCCATGAGTTTGTGAACAGTGATGGCGATTGGGCATACATGCTGTTGAAAACGGCCTAAAACCCCAACAATGCAAGCAAAATGACCTCTGAAAACTTGATGAGCAATGGTTGTTTTTATCACAATGTTTTCGATAGTTCATTTATATGGAGTGTATGCATGTGGGAACGGGGTTATATGGGAACATCGTTCACTGTACCGCCGAAAGGGATTTGGCCTGCAGAGGTGCGAAGACCCGTGAACAGATAAAAACCCTTTCCCACATGCAGACACTTTATGCCACTTTCCACACTTATTTAGTCATGCAACAACTCGCTTCCAATATCAAAACCAATACAATGCAAACAAAACGACATTTTAAAGCATGGCGGGCAATTGCTTCTCTTGCCACAATGTTTTCAGGTCTATTGCATAGCTGGGTTGATTCACCCAGGGATCACGAGTGTGTGAACTGACGGGGTGGTATGAGTTGAATGATGTGGAAATCAGCCTAAACCCCCAACAATACAAACAAAACGACCTCTGAAAGCAGGGCGGGCAATTGCTCCCTTTGTCACAGTGTGTTCAGTACTATTGAGTAGCTGGGTTGAATCACCCAGGACGCTTGAGTATGTGAACAGTGCGTGTGATTTGACATATATGATGTTGAAAACGGCGTAAAACACACAACAATACAAACAAAACGACCTTTGAAATCATGATTAGCAATGGCTCCTATTTCCACACTGTTTTCAGTCCTAACGCATAGCTTGGTTGAATCACCCAGGACGCGTGAGTATGTGAACAGTGCGTGCGATTTGACAGATATGATGGGTAAAACGGCGTAAAAACACCCAACAACGCAATCAAAACGACCTATGAAGACATGATGAGCAGCAATGGCTCCTCTTACCACACTGTGTTCAGTCCTATTGCCTAGCTGGGTAGAATCACTCAAAAAACATGAGTATGTGCAAACAAAACGACATTTTAAAGCATGGCGGGCAATTGCTTCTCTTTCCACAATGTGTTCAGGTCTATTGCATAGCTGGGTTGATTCACCCAGGGATCACGAGTGTGTGAACTGACGGGGTGGTATGACTGGAATGTTGTGGAAAACGGCCTAAAACACCCAACAATCCGAACAAAACGACCTCTGAAAGCAGGGCGGTCAATTGCTCCATTTGTCACAGTGTGTTCAGTACTATTGAGTTGCTGGATTGAATTACCCAGGACGCATGAGTATGTGAACAGTGCGGGTGATTTGACATATATGATGTTGAAACCGGCGTAAAACACCCAACAATACAAACAAAACGACCTTTGAAATCATGATTAGCAATGGCTCGTCTTTCCACACTGTTTTCAGTCCTAACGCATAGCTGGGTTGATTCTCCCAGGTCCCATGAGTTTGTGAACAGTGCGGGTGATTTGACATATATGATGTTGAAACCGGCGTAAAACACCCAACAAAACAAACAAAACGACCTTTGAAATCATGTTTAGCAATGGCTCATCTTTCCACACTGTTTTCAGTTCTATTGCCTAGCTGTGTAGAATCACCCAAAAAAACACAAGTATGTGCACTGTGATGGCGATTGGGCATACATGCTGTTGAAAACGGCCTAAAACCCCAACAATGCAAGCAAAATGACCTCTGAAAACTTGATGAGCAATGGTTGTTTTTATCACAATGTTTTCGATAGTTAATTTATAGGGAGTGTATGCATGTGGGAACGGGGTTATATGGGAACATCGTTCACTGTACCGCCGAAAGGGATTTGGCCTGCAGAGGTGCGAAGACCCGTGAACAGATAAAAACCCTTTCCCACATGCAGACACTTTATGCCACTTTCCACACTTATTTAGTCATGCAACAACTCGCTTCCAATATCAAAACCAATACAATGCAAACAAAACGACATTTTAAAGCATGGCGGGCAGTTGCTTCTCTTGCCACAATGTTTTCAGGTCTATTGCATAGCTGGATTGATTCACCCAGGGATCACGAGTGTGTGAACTGACGGGGTGGTATGAGTTGAATGATGTGGAAATCGGCCTAAAACACCCAACAATACAAACAAAACGACCTCTGAAAGCAGGGCGGGCAATTGCTCCCTTTGTCACAGTGTGTTCAGTACTATTGAGTAGCTGGGTTGAATCACCCAGGACGCTTGAGTATGTGAACAGTGCGTGTGATTTGACATATATGATGTTGAAAACGGCGTAAAACACCCAACAATACAAACAAAACGACCTTTGAAATCATGATTAGCAATGGCTCGTCTTTCCACACTGTTTTCAGTCCTAACGCATAGCTTGGTTGAATCACCCAGGACGCGTGAGTATGTGAAGAGTGCGTGCGATTTGACAGATATGATGTAGAAAACGGCGTAAAAACACCCAACAACGCAATCAAAACGACCTATGAAGACATGATGAGCAGCAATGGCTCCTCTTACCACACTGTGTTCAGTCCTATTGCCTAGCTGGGTAGAATCACTCAAAAAACATGAGTATGTGCAAACAAAACGACATTTTAAAGCATGGCGGGCAATTGCTTCTCTTTCCACAATGTGTTCAGGTCTATTGCATAGCTGGGTTGATTCACCCAGGGATCACGAGTGTGTGAACTGACGGGGTGGTATGACTGGAATGTTGTGGAAAACGGCCTAAAACACCCAACAATCCGAACAAAACGACCTCTGAAAGCAGGGCGGGCAATTGCTCCATTTGTCACAGTGTGTTCAGTACTATTGAGTTGCTGGATTGAATTACCCAGGACGCATGAGTATGTGAACAGTGCGGGAGATTTGACATATATGATGTTGAAACCGGCGTAAAACACCCAACAATACAAACAAAACGACCTTTGAAATCATGATTAGCAATGGCTCGTCTTTCCACACTGTTCTCAGTCCTAACGCATAGCTGGGTTGATTCTCCCAGGTCCCATGAGTTTGTGAACAGTGATGGCGATTGGGCATACATGCTGTTGAAAACGGCCTAAAACCCCAACAATGCAAGCAAAATGACCTCTGAAAACTTGATGAGCAATGGTTGTTTTTATCACAATGTTTTCGATAGTTCATTTATATGGAGTGTATGCATGTGGGAACGGGGTTATATGGGAACATCGTTCACTGTACCGCCGAAAGGGATTTGGCCTGCAGAGGTGCGAAGACCCGTGAACAGATAAAAACCCTTTCCCACATGCAGACACTTTATGCCACTTTCCACACTTATTTAGTCATGCAACAACTCGCTTCCAATATCAAAACCAATACAATGCAAACAAAACGACATTTTAAAGCATGGCGGGCAATTGCTTCTCTTGCCACAATGTTTTCAGGTCTATTGCATAGCTGGGTTGATTCACCCAGGGATCACGAGTGTGTGAACTGACGGGGTGGTATGAGTTGAATGATGTGGAAATCAGCCTAAACCCCCAACAATACAAACAAAACGACCTCTGAAAGCAGGGCGGGCAATTGCTCCCTTTGTCACAGTGTGTTCAGTACTATTGAGTAGCTGGGTTGAATCACCCAGGACGCTTGAGTATGTGAACAGTGCGTGTGATTTGACATATATGATGTTGAAAACGGCGTAAAACACACAACAATACAAACAAAACGACCTTTGAAATCATGATTAGCAATGGCTCCTATTTCCACACTGTTTTCAGTCCTAACGCATAGCTTGGTTGAATCACCCAGGACGCGTGAGTATGTGAACAGTGCGTGCGATTTGACAGATATGATGGGTAAAACGGCGTAAAAACACCCAACAACGCAATCAAAACGACCTATGAAGACATGATGAGCAGCAATGGCTCCTCTTACCACACTGTGTTCAGTCCTATTGCCTAGCTGGGTAGAATCACTCAAAAAACATGAGTATGTGCAAACAAAACGACATTTTAAAGCATGGCGGGCAATTGCTTCTCTTTCCACAATGTGTTCAGGTCTATTGCATAGCTGGGTTGATTCACCCAGGGATCACGAGTGTGTGAACTGACGGGGTGGTATGACTGGAATGTTGTGGAAAACGGCCTAAAACACCCAACAATCCGAACAAAACGACCTCTGAAAGCAGGGCGGTCAATTGCTCCATTTGTCACAGTGTGTTCAGTACTATTGAGTTGCTGGATTGAATTACCCAGGACGCATGAGTATGTGAACAGTGCGGGTGATTTGACATATATGATGTTGAAACCGGCGTAAAACACCCAACAATACAAACAAAACGACCTTTGAAATCATGATTAGCAATGGCTCGTCTTTCCACACTGTTTTCAGTCCTAACGCATAGCTGGGTTGATTCTCCCAGGTCCCATGAGTTTGTGAACAGTGCGGGTGATTTGACATATATGATGTTGAAACCGGCGTAAAACACCCAACAAAACAAACAAAACGACCTTTGAAATCATGTTTAGCAATGGCTCATCTTTCCACACTGTTTTCAGTTCTATTGCCTAGCTGTGTAGAATCACCCAAAAAAACACAAGTATGTGCACTGTGATGGCGATTGGGCATACATGCTGTTGAAAACGGCCTAAAACCCCAACAATGCAAGCAAAATGACCTCTGAAAACTTGATGAGCAATGGTTGTTTTTATCACAATGTTTTCGATAGTTAATTTATAGGGAGTGTATGCATGTGGGAACGGGGTTATATGGGAACATCGTTCACTGTACCGCCGAAAGGGATTTGGCCTGCAGAGGTGCGAAGACCCGTGAACAGATAAAAACCCTTTCCCACATGCAGACACTTTATGCCACTTTCCACACTTATTTAGTCATGCAACAACTCGCTTCCAATATCAAAACCAATACAATGCAAACAAAACGACATTTTAAAGCATGGCGGGCAATTGCTTCTCTTGCCACAATGTTTTCAGGTCTATTGCATAGCTGGATTGATTCACCCAGGGATCACGAGTGAGTGAACTGACGGGGTGGTATGAGTTGAATGATGTGGAAATCGGCCTAAACAACCAAACATACAACAAACGACCCTCTGAAAGCAGGGCGGGCAATTGCTCCCTTTGTCACAGTGTGTTCAGTACTATTGAGTAGCTGGGTTGAATCACCCAGGACGCTTGAGTATGTGAACAGTGTGTGTGATTATGACATATATGATGTTGAAAACGGCGTAAAACACCCAACCAATACAAACAAACGACCCTTTGAAATCATGATTAGCAATGGCTCGTCATTCCACACAGTTTTCAGTCCTAACGCATAGCTGGTTGAATCACCCCAGGACGCGTGAGTAAGAGAAGAGTGCTGCGTGCGATTTGACAGATATGATGAAGAAAACGGCGTAAAAACACACCCAAACGCAATCAAAACGACCTATGAAGACATGATGAGCAGCAATGGCTCCTCTTACCACACCTGTGCTCAGTCTAATGCTAGCTGGGTAGAATCACTCAAAAAACATGAGTACTGTGCAAACACAAACACTTTTTAAAGCATGGCGGGCAATTGCTTCTCTTTCCACAATGTGATCAGGGACTATTGCATAGCTGGGATGAATCACCCAGGGCTCACGAGTGATTGAACTGACGGTGTGGTATGACTGGAATGATGTGGAAACCGGCCTAAAACACACAACATCGAACAAACGACCTCTGAAAGCAGGGCGGGCAATGCTCCATTTGTCACAGTGTGTTCAGTACTATTGAGTAGTGGATTGAAATACCCAGGACGCATGAGTACTGAGAACAGTGCGGGAGCATTGACAATATGAAGTTGAAACCCGGCGTTAAACACACCAACAATACAAACCCAACAACGACCTATGAAATCCATGATTAGCACAGGCTCGTCTTTCCACACTGTCTCAGTCAAACGCATAGCTGGATGATACCCCCAGACCCATGTTAATAGCAACAGTTAATGGCGAATAGTCATCTGATCCTTGAAAACGGCTCAACCCCAACAACCAACACAGCATATCACTTAAATATGGAAGCGACAATCATCGGAAATCGATAACTAAACGACATGGATATAAATCACTAATCGCTCACTTTACAACTAATTGAACTATCCAGAATGGTACCTGTTTCAACACTGACCAACGAACAATACCTCGAACTTTAAAACACCCTTAACTACTAAATAACACCTCGAATACAATAATATACCTTACCTCTAACACAAATCTTCTAACCCTATCACCTACCAAAACCTAACCCCAATCACCCACAAAACCAATCACACACTCCCAATTTATCACACAACACCAATAACCACATAAAACCTCGTAAAATCAATCAATAATTGGACTTTAAGCGTATTCCTCACAGCTACATTCACTCACTCCCAATCAAACCACCCACACCATTCACATAAACCCTCCACTACTCTAATTCAATATCAACCTAATTACCCTCTTCCAATCACAAACCATACCAATCACACCTTACGATATAATTACTTTATTGTGAATTACCATCCGACCTCCACATACAACAAATAACACCCACTCAAATACACAACTCCCTAAGAATTCTAAACCATCCTACCAACTAATGCACACACCCTGTGATACAACCACGGATCCCTAATGCCCTCAATCTACGAGCTCGTATTGACTACGGATTGATGTGTGTATCAAAGTCTATACACAACATACCTACTACCACCCCTCAGATCCACACTCTTGAACTAGGGTATACACAACCCGAAGCAACTCTACAACATCTGAACAGCAAGCAAATCCGCCAACTATAAACATGTCAGTATAAAGCCCATAAAATGATAAAATCGAGTTCTAAACTACATCAACTATAATGAACACCTATAGTAGGTCCCAGCAATATCCCAGCTTACAATCACCTTCTCGTTATTTATAGATATCGCTTGTTTATTTATAAACCTCTATTACAACCATCCATCATAACAAACTGCACCGCACTAAACCACTCACACACGTCTTACAGTATACAACCACACATCTGCTAATGACTGACAACCGTGAGGACAATACGCCAAGCACATCTAAAACTCAATTCACTTAAAAATAATCGTTCATAGTAATTAGAATAACGACTATACTACACCATCTATAATATCACAATCCACAGCACTAATCACTTAACATAAGCTCACTGGAGTACTTCAACCAGTCATCAAAGCTCCGACACACCTGTGACCCACTGGGAGACCAAGTCCCGCCATCTTTCGAGTACGTTTTGAAATTACTTGTAGGGTAGTATTAGGCGATATCACACCAATCAACAACATACACCGTCAGTTCCCACACTCGTGATCTGGGAGACAATCAAACCCTATGCAAAATACCCTGAAAACCATGTGGACCAAGCGCACGCCACATGCCGCCATCATAACAATGTACTTTTGTATCAATGCATTGTATTTAAGCAATATGAAGCGAGAAGTAGCAAGACCTACAAGAAGTGAGGAAGTGGCATCACGTGTCATCATGAGGGAACGGGTTTTACTCAGTCTCACGGGTCTTGCACACTGCAGGCCAACTCCCTACTTCGGTACTTTGAACGCTGAAAACCACTAACCCAGTTCCACTCATACAAAATCACTATCCCCGACAACCAAGTTATCAAACACCAACCACATCAATCTCAACCCTAATTACGCGGACCATTTAGCAAGCAATGTATGGGGTAATAGGCGTTATCCACCGCATGTCAAGCCAATCGCCCATCACAGTGCACATACTTGTGTATTTTTGGGTGATTCTACACGCTAGGCAATAGAACTGCCACACAGTGTGACCAGCTGAGCCAAGCTCACACTGATTCACAAGGTCGTTATGTATGTTTTGTAGGTTGTTTTACGCGGTTTCAACATATATGTCAAATCACCGCCACTGTTCAACAACTAATGGGACTGGAGAAATCAACCAGCTAATGGTCTAGACTGAAAACAGTGTGGAAAGACGAGCAAGCTAATCATGAATTCAAAGGTCGTTTTGTCTTGTATTGTTGGGTGTTTTACGCGGTTTCACATCATATATGTCCAAATCACCGCCACTGTTCACATACTCATGCGTCCTGGGTAATTCAATCCAGCAACTCAATAGTACTGAACACACTGTGACACAATGGAGCAATGACCAGCACTCTTTCAGAGTACGTTTTGTACTGGATTGTTGGGTGTTTTAGGCGTTTTCACAACAATACCAGTCATACCACCGTCAGTTCACACACTCGTGATCCCTGGGTGAATCAACCAGCTATGCAATAGACCTGAACACATTGTGGAAAGAGAAGCAATGCCCGCCATGCATTAAAATGTCGTTTTGTTTGCACATACTCATGTTTTTTGAGTGATTCTACCCAGCTAGGCAATAGGACTGAACACAGAGTGGTAAGAGAGCCATTGCAGCTCAATAGTCTTCATAGGTACGTTTTGAATGCGTTGTTGGGTCGTTTTAACGCCGTTTTACCATACATAACTGTCAAATCGCACGCACTGTTCACATACTCACGCGTCCTGGGAGATTCAACAAGCTATGCGTTAGGACTGCACAACAGTGTGGAAACAGGAGCCATAGCTAATCATGATTTCAAATGTCGTTTTGTAAGTATTGTTGTGTGTTTTACGCCGTTTTCAACATCATATATGTCAAATCACCCGCACTGTTCACATACTCAAGCGTCCTGGGAGATTCCAACCCAGCTACTCAATAGTACTGAACACACTGTGACAAAGGGAGCCAATTGCCGCCCTGCTTTCAGAGGTCGTTTTGATATGTATTGTTGGGGTTTAGGCTGATTTCCAATCATTCAACTCATACACCCGTCAGTTCACACACGTGATCCTGGGTGAATCAACCCAGCTATGCAATAGACCTGAAAACATCTGTGGCAAGAGAAGCAATTGCCGCCATGCTTTAAACAAGTCGTTTTGTATGCATTGTATTGGTTTTGATATAGGAAGCGAGTTGTTGCATGACTAAATAAGTGAGGAAAGTGGCATAAAGTGTCAGCATGTGGGAAAGGGTTTTAATCTGTTCAGGGTCTTCGCACCTCTGCAGGCCCAATCCCTATCGGCGGTACAGTGAACGATGTTACCCATATAACCCCGTTCCACCATGCATACACTCCATATAAATGAACTATCGAAAACATTGTGATACAAACACAACCATGCTCATCAGTTTTCCAGAGGTCATATAGCTTGCAATGAAGGGGTTATAGGCCGTTTTCACAGCATGTATGCCCAATCGCCATCACTGTTCACAAACTCATGGGACCTGGAGAATCAACCCAGCTATGCGTTAGGACTGAGAACAGTGTGAACAGAGAGCCATTGCTAATCATATTTCAAAGGTCGTTTTGTATGTATTGTTGGTGTTTTACGCCGGTTTCCAACATCATATATGTCAAATCTCCCGCACTGTTACATACTCATGCGTCCTGGGTAATTCAATCCAGCAACTCATAGCTAACTGAACACCACTGTGACACATGGAGCCAATTGCCGCCCTCTTTCAGAGGTCGTTTTAGTACGGATAGTTGGGTGTTATAGGCGTTTTCCACAACATTCCAGTCATACCCACCCGTCAGTTCACACACTCGTGATCCCTGGGTGAATCAACCCAGCTATGCAATAGACTGAACACATTGTGGAAAGAGAAGCAATTGCCGCCATGCTTTAACATGTCGTTTTGTTTGCACATACTCATGTATATGAGTGATTCATACCCCAGCTAGGCAATAGGACAGAACACCAGTGTGGTAAGAGGAGCCATAGCTGCTCATCATGACTTCATAGGTCGTTTTGATAGCGTTGTTGGGTGTTTTTACGCGTTTTTCAACATCAATCTGTCAAATCGCACGCATCTTCACATACTCACGGTCCTGGGTGATTCAACCAAGCTATGCGTTAGGACTGAAACACAGTGTGGACACAGACCGAGCATTGCTAATCATGATTTCAAACGGTCGTTTTGTTTGTATTGTTGGGTGTTTTACGCCGTTTTCAACATCATATATGTCAAATCACACGCACTGTTCACATACTCAAGCGTCCTGGGAGATTCAACCAGCTACTCAATAGTATGACAACACTGTGACACAAGGGAGCACAATGCCCGCCCATCCTTTCAGAGGTCGTTTTGATTTCGTATAGTATGGGTGTTTTAGGCCGATTTCCACATACATTCAACTCCATACCACCCGTCAGTTCACACACTCGTGATCCCAGGGTGAACTCAATCCAGCTATGCAATAGACCTGAAAACATCTGTGGCAAGAGAAGCAACTGCCCGCCATGCTTTAAAATGTCGTTTTGTTTGCATTGTATTGGTTTTGATATTGGAAGCGAGTTGTTGCATGACTAAATAAGTGTGGAAAGTGGCATAAAGTGTCTGCATGTGGGAAAGGGTTTTTATTGTTCACGGGTCTTCGCACCTTTGCAGGCCAAATCCCTTTCGGCGGTACAGTGAACGATGTTCCCCTATAACCCCGTTCCCACATGCATACACTCCCTATAAATTAACTATCGAACACATTGTGATAAAAACAACCAATGCTCATCACAGTTTTCAGAGGTCATTTTGCTTGCATGTTGGGGTTTTAGGCCGTTTTCAACAGCATGTCATGCCCAATCGCCATCACAGTGCACATACTTGTGTTTTTTTGGGTGATTCTACACAGCTAGGCAATAGAACTGAAACCAGTGTGGAACAGATGAGCAATGCTAAACCAATGATTTCAAAGGTCGTTTTTGTTTGTTTTGTTGGGTGTTTTACGCCGGTTTCAACATCATATATGTCAAATCACCGCACTGTTCACAAACTCATGGGACCTGGGAGAATCAACCAGCTATGCGTTAGGCACTGAAAACCCAGTGTGGACACGACGAGCCAATGCTAAACATGCTATCAACGGTCGTTTTGTATGTATTGTTGGGTGTTTTACGCCGGTTTCAACATCATATATGTCAAATCACCGCACTGTTCACATACTCATGCGTCTGGGTAATTCAATCCAGCAACTCAATAGTACTGAACACACTGTGACACAATGGCAGCAATTGACCGCCCAGCTTTCAGAGGTCGTTTTGTTCGGATTGTTGGGTGTTTTAGGCGTTTTCCACAACATTCCAGTCATACCACCCGTCAGTTCACACACTCGTGATCCCTGGGTGAATCAACCCAGCTATGCAATAGACCTGAACACATTGTGGAAAGAGAAGCAATTGCCCGCCATGCTTTAAAATGTCGTTTTGTTTGCACATACTCATGTATTATGAGTGATACTACCCAGCTCAGGCAATAGGACTGAAACACGTGTAGGTAAGATGAGCATTGAGTCATCATGTCTTCATAGGTACGTTTTGAATGCGTTGTTGGGTGTTTTTACGCGTTTTACATCATATCTGTCAAATCGCACGCACTGTTCACATACTCACGCGTCCTGGGTGATTCAACCCACGCTATGCGTTAGGACTGAAAACAGTGTGGACACTAGGAGCCATTGCTAATCCAGATTTCACAGGTCGTTTTGATAGTATTGTTGTGTTGTTTTACGCCGTTTTCAACATCATATATGTCAAACTCACAGCACTGTTCACATACTCAAGCGTCCTGGGTGATTCAACCCAGCTACTCAATAGTACTGAACACACTGTGACAAAGGGAGCAATTGCCCGCCCTGCTTTCAGAGGTCGTTTTGTTTGTATTGTTGGGGGTTTAGGTGACTTTCCACATCATTCAACTCATACCACCCGTCAGTTCACACACTCGTGATCCCTGGGTGAATCAACCCAGCTATGCAATAGACCTGAAAACATTGTGGCAAGAGAAGCAATTGCCCGCCATGCTCTTAAAATGTCGTTTTGTTTGCATTGTATTGGTTTTGATATTGGAAGCGAGTTGTTGCATGACTAAATAAGTGTGGAAAGTGGCATAAAGTGTCTGCATGTGGGACAAGGGTTTTTATCTGTTCACGGGTCTTCGCACCTCTGCAGGCCACAATCCCTTTCGGCGGTACAGTGAACGATGTTCCATATAACCCGTTCCCACATGCATACACTCACATATAAATGAACTATCGCAAACATTGTGATAACAAACAAACCAACCATGCTCATCCAGTTTTCAGAGGTCATTTTGCTTGCAATGATGGGGTTTTAGGCCGTTTTCAACAGCATGTATGCCCAATCGCCATCACTGTTCACAACACTCATGGGACCTGGGAGAATCAACCCAGCTATGCGTTAGGACTGAGAACAGTGTGGCACACGACGAGCCATTGCTAATCATGCATTCAAAGGACGTTTTGTATTGTATTGTAGGGTGTTTTACGCCGGTTTCAACATCATATATGTCAAATCTCCCGCACTGTACACATACTCATGCGTCCTGGGTAATTCAATCCAGCAACTCAATAGTACTGAACACACTGTGACCAACTGGAGCACATAGCCCGCCATTCTTCAGAGGTCGTTTTGTTCGGATTGTTGGGTGTTATAGGCCGTTTTCCACAACATTCCAGTCATACCACCCCGTCAGTTCACACACTCGTGATCCCTGGGTGAATCAACCAGCTATGCAAGACCTGAACCAATAGACCTCGAAGCAATTGCCGCCATGCATAAATGTCGTATTGTTTGCACATACTCATGTAAATTGAGTAGATTTACAGCACATCTCATACCTTTTTGACAGAGCTCATATCCATAGCTGCAATGACTTAACACTAGAGTGTAAGATGCGCATGTTAGCTCAGTCTTTAACGCCGTCTTTTCCTACATTCGATACTCTGTCAAACTCGCAACGCACTCTTCACATACTCACGGTCCTGCGGCTGATTCACAACCCAAGCTAATGCGTTAGGACTGAAAACAGTGTGGACAAGACGAGCCATAGCTAATCACTGACTTTCAAAGGTCGTTTTGTATGTATTGTTGGGTGTTTTACGCCGTTTACAACATCATATAAGTGTCAAATCACACGCACTGTTCAATACTCACGCGTCTGGGTGAACACCAGCTAATCACCTAGTACTGACACCACTGTGACAACAGGGAGCAATTGCCGCCTTCTTTCAGAGGTCGTTTTGTTAGTATTGTTGGGTGTTTTAGGCCGATTTCCACATCATTCAACTCATACCACCCCGTCAGTTCACACACATCGTGATCCCTGGGTGAATCAATCCAGCTATGCAATAGACCCTGAAACATTGTGGCAAGAGAAGCAATGCCCGCATGCTTTAAAATGTCGTTTTGTTAGCATTGTATTGGTTTTGATATTGGAAGCGAGTTGTTGCATGACCTAAATAAGTGTGGAAAGTGGCATAAAGTGCTCTGCATGTGGGAAAGGGTTTTTATCAGTTCACGGGTCTTCGCACCTCTGCAGGCCAAATCCCTTTCGGCGGTACAGTGAACGATGTTCCATAACCCCGTTCCCACATGCATACACTCCCCTATAAATTAACCTATCGAAAACATTGTGATAACAAACAACCAATTGCTCATCAAGTTATTCAGAGGTCATTTTGCTTGCATTGTTGGGTTTTAGGCCGTTTTCAACAGCATGTATGCCCCAATCGCCATCACAGTGCACATACTTGTGTTTTTTTGGGTGATTCTACACAGCTAGGCAATAGAACTGAAAACAGTGTGGAAAGATGAGCCACTTGCTAAACATGATTTCAAAGGTCGTTTTGTTTGTTTCTGTTGGGTGTTTTACGCGGTTTCAACATCATATATGTCAAATCACCCGCACTGTTCACAAACTCATGGGACTGGGAGAATCAACCCAGCTATGCGTTAGGACTGAAAACAGTGTGGAAAGACGAGCCATTGCTAATCAAGATTTCAAAGGTCGTTTTGATTGTATTGTTGGGTGTTTTACGCGGTTTCAACAATCATAATGTCAAATCACCCGCACTGTTCACATAATCATGCGTCCTGGGTAATTCAATCCAGCAACTCAATAGTATGAACACACTGTGACAAATGGAGCAATAGACCGCCCTGCTTTCAGAGTTCGTTTTGTACGGATTGTTGGGTGTTTTAGGCGTTTTCCACAACATTCCAGTATACCACCCCGTCAGTTCACACACTCGTGATCCCTGGTGAATCAACCCAGCTATGCAATAGACCTGAACAACATTGTGGAAAGAGAAGCAATTGCCCGCCATGCTTTAAAATGTCGTTTTGTTTGCACATACCTCATGTTCTTTGAGTGATTCTACCCAGCTAGGCAATAGGACTGAACACAGTGTGGTAAGACGGAGCCATTGCTGCTCATCATGTCTTCATAGGTCGTTTTGAACTGCGTTGTTGGGTGTTTTTACGCCGTTTTACCATCATACTCAGTCAAATCGCACGCACTGTTCACATACTCACGCGTCCTGGGTGATTCAACCAAGCTATGCGTTAGGACTGAAAACAGTGTGGACAATAGGAGCATAGCTAATCATGATTTCAAAGGTCGTTTTGTAAGTATTGTTGTGTGTTTTACGCCGTTTTCAACATCATATATGTCAAATCACCACGCACTGTTCACATACTCAAGCGTCCTGGGTGATTCAACCCAGCTACTCAATAGTACTGAACACACTGTGACAAAGGGAGCCAATTGCCGCCTGCTTTCAGAGGTCGTTTTGTATGTATTGTTGGGGGTTTAGCTGATTTCCACATCATTCAACTCATACCACCCGTCAGTTCACACACTCGTGATCCCTGGGTGAATCAACCCAGCTATGCAATAGACTGAAAACATTGTGGCAAGAGAAGCAATTGCCCGCCCATGCTTTAAAATGTCGTTTTGTTTGCATTGTATTGGTTTTGATATTGGAAGCGAGTTGTTGCATGACTAAATAAGTGTGGAAAGTGGCATAAAGTGTCTGCATGTGGGAAAGGGTTTTTATCTGTTCACGGGTCTTCGCACCTCTGCAGGCCAAATCCCTTTCGGCGGTACAGTGAACGATGTTCCATATAACCCCGTTCCCACAGCATACACTCCATATAAATGAAACTACTCGAAACCATTGTGATAAAACAACCCACATGCTCATCAAGTTTTCAGAGGTCATTTTGCTTGCATTGATGGGGTTTTAGGCCGTTTTCAACAGCATGTATGCCCAATCGCATCACTGTTCACAAACTCATGGGACCTGGGCGAACTCAACCCAGCTATGCGTTAGGACTGAGCAACAGTGTGGAACAGACGAGCCATTGCTAATCATGATTTCAAAGGTCGTTTTGTTAGTATTGTTGGGTGTTTTACGCCGGTTTCAACATCATATATGTCAAATCTCCCGCACTGTTCACATACTCAAGCGTCCTGGGTAATTCAATCCAGCAACTCAATAGTACTGAACACACTGTGACAATGGAGCAATTGCCCGCCCTGCTTTCAGAGGTCGTTTTGTTCGGATTGTTGGGTGTTTTAGGCCCGTTTTCACAACATTCCAGTCATACCACCCCGTCAGTTCACACACTCGTGATCCCTGGGTGAATCAACCAGCTATGCAATAGACCTGAACACATTGTGGAAAGAGAAGCAATTGCCCGCATGCTTTAAAATGTCGTTTTGTTTTGCACATACTCATGTTTTTTGAGTGATTCTACCAGCTAGGCAATAGGACTGACACCAGTGTGGTAAGAGGAGCCATTGCTGCTCATCATTCCTTAAGGTCGTTTTGATTGCGTTGTTGGGTGTTTTTACGCCGTTTTCTACATCATATCTGTCAAATCGCACGCACTCTTCACATACTCACGCGTCCTGGGTGATTCAACCAAGCTATGCGTAGGACTGAAAACAGTGTGGAAAGACGAGCCATAGCTAATCATGATTTCAAAGGTCGTTTTGTTTGTATTGTTGGGTGTTTTACGCCGTTTTCAACATCATATATGTCAAATCACACGCACTGTTCACATACTCAGCGTCCTGGGTGATTCAACCAGCTACTCAATAGTACTGAACACACTGTGACAAAGGGAGCACAATGCCGCCCTGCTTTCAGAGGTCGTTTTGTTTGTATTGTTGGGTGTTTTAGGCCGATTTCCACATCATTCAACTCATACCCACCCGTCAGTTCACACACTCGTGATCCCTGGGTGAATCAATCCAGCTATGCAATAGACCTGAAACATTGTGGCAAGAGAAGCAACTGCCGCCATGCTTTAAAATGTCGTTTTGTTTGCATTGTATTGGTTTTGATAATGGAAGCGAGTTGTTGCATGACTAAACTAAGTGTGGAACGTGGCATAAAGTGTCCTGCACTGTGGGAAAGGGTTTTTATCTGTTCACGGGTCTTCGCACCTCTGCAGGCCAAATCCCTTTCGGCGGAACAGTGAACGATGTTCCCATATAACCCCGTTCCACATGCATTACACTCCCTACTAAAATAACTATCGACAAACATTGTGATAAAAACAACCATTGCTCATCAAGTTTTCAGAGGTCATTTTGCTTGCATTGTTGGGGTTTTAGGCCGTTTTCAACAGCATGTATGCCCAATCGCCATCACAGTGCACATACTTGAGTTTTTTTGGGTGATTCTACACAGCTAGGCAATAGAACTGAAAACAGTGTGGAACAGATGAGCCATAGCTAAAATGATTTCAAAGCGTCGTTTTGTATGTTTTGTTGGGTGTTTTACGCCGGTTTCAACATCATATATGTCAAATCACCCGCACTGTTCACAACATCATGGGACCTGGGAGACATCAACCCAGCTATGCGTTAGGACTGAAACACAGTGTGGAAAGACGAGCCATGCTAATCATGATTTCAAAGGTCGTTTTGTTTGTATTGTTGGGTGTTTTACGCCCGGTTTCAACATCACTATATGTCAAATCACCCGCACTGTTCACATACTCATGCGTCCTGGGTAATTCAATCCAGCAATCAATAGTACTGAACCACTGTGACAAATGGAGCCAATTGACCGCCCAGCTTTCAGAGGTCGTTTTGTTTCGGATTGTTGGGTGTTTTAGGCCGTTTTCCACAACATTCCAGTCATACCACCCCGTCAGTTCACACACTCGTGATCCTGGGTGAATCAACCCCAGCTATGCCATAGACCTGAACACATTGTGGAACAGAGAAGCAATTGCCCGCCATGCTTTAAAATGTCGTTTAGTTTGCACACTACTCATGTTTTTTGAGTGATTCTACCAGCTAGGCAACTAGGACTGAACACAGTGTGGTACGAGGAGCCATTGTGCTCATCATGTCTTCATAGGTCGTTTTGATAGCGTTGTTGGGTGTTTTTTACGCCGTTTTACCCATCATATCTGTCAAATCGCACGCACTGTTCACATACTCACGCGTCCTGGGTGATTCAACCAAGCTATGCGTTAGGACTGAAAACAGTGTGGAAATAGGAGCCATTGCTAATCAAGATTTCAAAGGTCGTTTTGTTTGTATTGTTGTGTGTTTTACGCCGTTTTCAACATCATATATGTCAAATCACACGCACTGTTCACATACTCAAGCGTCCTGGGTGATTCAACCCAGCTACTCAATAGTAACTGAACACACTGTGACAAAGGGAGCAATTGCCCGCCCTGCTTTCAGAGTCGTTTTGTTTGTATTGTTGGGGGTTTAGGCTGATTTCCACATCATTCAACTCATACCACCCCGTCAGTTCACACACTCGTGATCCCTGGGTGAATCAACCAGCTATGCAACTAGACTGAAAACATTGTGGCAAGAGAAGCAATTGCCCGCCATGCTTTAAAATGTCGTTTTGTTTGCATTGTATTGGTTTTGATATTGGAAGCGAGTAGTTGCATGACTAAATAAGTGTGGAAAGTGGCATAAAGTGTCTGCATGTGGGAAAGGGTTTTTATCTGTTCACGGGTCTTCGCACCTCTGCAGGCCAAATCCCTTTCGGCGGTACAGTGAACGATGTTCCCATATAACCGTTCCCACATGCATACCACTCCATATAAATGAACTATCGACAACATTGTGATAAAAACAACCCAATGCTCATCAAGTTTTCAGAGGTCATTATGCTTGCATTGTTGGGGTTTTAGGCCGTTTTCAACAGCATGTATGCCCAATCGCATCACTGTTCACAAACTCATGGGACCTGGGAGAATCAACCCAGCTATGCGTTAGGACTGAGAACAGTGTGGAAAGACCGAGCCAATGCTAATCATGATTTCAAAGGTCGTTTTGTTTGTATTGTTGGGTGTTTTACGCGGTTTCAACATCATATATGTCAAATCTCCCGCACTGTTCACATACTCATGCGTCCTGGGTAATTCAATCCAGCAACTCAATAGTACTGAACACACTGTGACCAATGGAGCAATTGCCCGCCTGCTTTCAGAGGTCGTTTTGTTCGGATTGTTGGGTGTTTTAGGCCGTTTTCCACAACATTCCAGTCATACCACACCCCGTCAGTTCACACCACTCGTGATCCCTGGGTGAATCAACCCAGCTATGCAATAGACCTGAACACATTGTGGAAAGAGAAGCAATTGCCCGCCATGCTTTAAAATGTCGTTTTGTTTGCACATACTCATGTTTTTTGAGTGATTCTACCCAGTAGGCAATAGGACTGAACACAGTGTGGTAAGAGGAGCCATTGCTGCTCATCATGTCTTCATAGGACGTTTTGATTGCGTTGTTGGGTGTTTTTACGCCGTTTTTCTACATCATATCTGTCAAATCGCACGCACTCTTCACATACTCACGCGTCCTGGGTGATTCAACCAAGCTATGCGTTAGGACTGAAAACAGTGTGGAAAGACGAGCCATTGCTAATCATGATTTCAAAGGTCGTTTAGTTTGTATTGTTGGGTGTTTTACGCCGTTTTCAACATCATATATGTCAAATCACACGCACTGTTCACATACTCAAGCGTCCTGGGTGATTCAACCCAGCTACTCAATAGTACTGAACACACTGTGACAAAGGGAGCAATTGCCGCCCTGCTT